>CANYBF010335057.1:0-18101 GCA_948192965.1 Dalechampia spathulata
ATGCCAATACATCACATTCGCATAAGGAAATCCTATCATACATCTACACATAGGCATACATAAATGCATAACTCCTAGGGTCTCTAATGTGGGTGTAACAATAATTGCTTAAGAAATATTAAAATACAGTAAGGGGATTTAATTGAAATATGAATAATTATTGTTATATTGTGGTATATGATATCACATATGAATGATAAAGGATTAATAATGAAATGAAAGTTATTAATTTAGATGAATGTTTAATTTATATTCTTTATGGTTCAGAGGGGAAAATTGACACAAACCACTGGAAAACTTTAAAAGGATCAGAAAATCAGGTTTGTGCTTTTTAGCTGATTCGTAATTTTGGATCGGTAGGTAAGTATGAACTTACCTTAAATTTTTAACATGTTGTTACACATTATATTTTATAGATTTACTTTATATGGATTTAATTGATTAAATTATATAGTAATTCAATTTCATATAATATACATGATAAATTATGAAAATGCACACGATGGTATTCACATTTACTAATTTATGATAATATGACATATGTGATAATAATGTATGAGAAAGTGCTAATATTGGCATAAATTATAAATGTGAATAATTAATGATATAAGTAATAAATCATTAATAATAATATATATTATTAATGATTATATGATGATATGGTATACATGTTTATGATATGATATGATATATTATATTGATGATATAATATATATGATGATGATATGTTATGAAGATATATTATACATGAGGATGAAGTATGATAAAAGAAAATAATCATTTTATTATATGATCATATTAAAGTTAAGAGACTAAATATGCATGGCAATTTTATTTTAATGCATATATTGATAATATGAAATCAAAGTACATTGATTTTACACTATGGAATAATATTTAAGGCAAATGTATAGGCTTTATTGTAGTTATTATGAAAGTGATTTATTTATGTCATTATTAGTGAAATGTATGAAACTGATGTTGTATGATTTGAATGTAATATGAAGTGAAAGCTATGTGAACTGAATGTTTTATTAAATGAATGATATATAAAAATCATGTTATATGAAATGTATGATGTATGATGCATGAAACGGATGAGATATAATATAATATCATGAAGCTTGCATATGTTAATTTTTGGTATCATGGCATAAAACATTCATATCATTTCATTGAAACATAAATTGATAAATTCATGCATGTCATGACATGGAGAAATAAGGGGAAAAGAAAAATAAAAGAATACGAAAGGATAATGATAAAAGGAAAGGTATTAGGCATTACGATATAAATTCCTACGGGAAATATAATGAAAATGTTAAAATGATATGCAAAGAAATGAATACGAAATGGATTCTAGATGAACCATAAATGAGATATGAAAGAATGGCCCAATACAATGTACACATATAGTCCAAAATGCAAAGAGGGCAAACAATATGAAAAGATACAGGAAAATACGAGGGAGAATGCATAACATTGATGCATTCTCATTAACAACATAAATCATGAATTATGATGATGATGATGTTTAAATGATGCATTCATATTTAAATGATGTTGATCATGATAATGATGATATCCATGGCATACATATTTAGTAGTGAAATGACCATGATAAAATAATATGTCATAGTGATAAAGACATTTTATTCATGAAGATATTAAATAAGATGATGATATATATGTAAACATGATGATAATATGTCATATTATGATGATAATATTAAAATTAAATAATGTTATGATAAATATGATAATGATACGAGACATACATGATGATCATAATATGACACATATGATACACATAATGTGGTTATGGTATAATGGTATGTATACGTGATGATAACATGATACATATATGGCTGAGATTTATACTATTGGAGAATGATAATGTAATGAATATATGTTATCATTATTGATGCCATTCATACTGAAAATTGGTAGAGAATATAATTAATATGATTAATTATATTATGATGATGAATTTAAAAGAATATATAATAAAGTGGAAAATGGCATTTTTGAAAATAGTTGTAGGATTTTATTAAATCCTAAATTATTATGGAATTAATGCTATTGATTGTGAATATATGTTTATGGAGTTAGTTCATTAAAAAGGAATCATTATGGAATGATAATATATAACTTTAACATATGAAGGTTGATAACATGATGATAAGATATTTTAAAGTACTGAACTACTGATATATACTAAGAAATAGAAATACACCAAAAGAATAAAGTTGTGATATTAACATGTGTATAATTATCATGATTAAACAATGTTGAATAGATAATGTGAGCGCCGGTTTCTGCCGAGGCCCAGAGCGAGGCTTGCAAAAGTCAGGGACCGGGGACCACACTTGGAGCGAAAGCGCAGTCTTCCTAAGGGTTCCCTTAGGGAATGATACGGACTCGAAAGAGTCACAAGGGAGTCACCACCGGATGGTTCCGGATTGGTCCAATCGACCCATAGTATGAGTGCTAGTTAAACCCTTCAAAGATTGGGTTCGGGTGGTGGAGATCTATTCTATGAATTTCCAAAGTCGATTTTACCATTATAGTTGGGATTAATTGTCCTAAGCAGGCAAGCATACGAGTGTAAATGTAAGCACACAGCGCGACGTGTGATTTGGCATTGCAAGGTTGCACGTAGAATGACATATAATGCTATATGACATTTGAGTGGCATGGTATATGCATGGCATGCAAAATAACGAAAACGTAACATGGCATATGCATGACACATGAATATGAATGACATATCATATGCATGATATGGCAACCTAGCATGATATATAGGCATATAATCATGGCAAATAGCATATTTATGTTATGCGTTAGCGTTTTGGATCGTATTAGCGTTGGGCGTATGCGTGGCATATGCATGTCGTATGCATGATACGTGGGATGAATGGCATATCATATGCATGATATGTGAAGTGATGCATGTCATGGTATATGTATGACATGGCATAATAAATGGCATACCATATGCATAGCATGTGAATAATGTATGGCATATCACATGCATCACATGTGTAATGATGCAATACATGGCATATGCATGACATGTTATATGTTATAACATACCAAATGCATGGCATGTGAGATAATGCATGACATGGCATATGCATGGCATGTTATATGAATGATATACCATATGCATGTGAAATGATGCATGGCATACCATATGCGTGGCATGGGGTAATATATGGCATGACATATGCATGACATGGCATAGTGGATGACATACCGTATGCGTGGCATGTGAAATGAATGACATATCATATGCATGTTTTAATGCATGGCATACCATATGCATGGCATGTGAAATGATGTATGGCATGGCATATGCATGACATGGCATAGTGGATGCGTATATGAATGTGTATTCAACATAGTATATGTTGTGGCATACGGTATGACATGCATCATGGCATATGACTTAACATGGCATCATGGCATAATGACATGTGATATGGCATACATATGCATGGCAAGGTATATTGATTGCATGTATTGGAATGTGTATTTGGCGTAATTGGATTGTGTATTGTATTACGTATTGGTATATTTATATGTATGAGCATATGAAATATGGTATGTTATGGCATAGCATATGCATGGCATGCATAGTAGTTTGTGATTGTGTCATGTGACATAGCATGTGACATGAATGACATGGTATATTTAAGCAAATATAAACCATGAATAAAAATAATAAAGGCTGGAGAAAGGGAGTCCAGGAAATTAGGGGGATACATATGAGATAGGGGGGATTAATTATTACAAGCCAATAATAATTTACCCTATTACATAAATATCGTCGCATACATATTTTGGGACGTTAAGTAACGTCCCCTCCTCCTCAGGCACTATTCATCTCAGGCGACACGAGCCAAAAATGCACGATGCGAATATGTAAAATAAACAAATAAAATTCATTAGTGGTAAATGAATTTAGGATTTATTTGACTAGTTTAATGCCATATGAAAGCATAAACCTAGAGTCAAAATCCAGCAAATATTAGGCAATAATTGTAAAAATTAACACGAGCCAAATCGTGAAAATTCATTTTTATAAAAATAAATTTAGGCAAAATTATTTTTATTTGATCATGGAAAATTAATTAGGAGGGCTATTAACACATAAAAATTACTGGAGATAACCGCTCGACCAATTAATTCCAATCCTTTCAAAAATCACATTTATACGATTAAAAATTGCATTTTATCGTAAAAATTAATTTTGAGGCCAAAATTAATTAAATGTAATTATTTTATGATGAATCCAGATTACTTGAGCCACTATAAAGCATTAAATACCACTGGAAAAACCAAAATACGTCAAAAATATGACTCAAAATATGATTTTTCTGGAAAAATGCTAGTTATGCGCGTCGCGCATCAGGCTATGTGTGCCACACATAGACTGTGTGTGGCGTACATAGCATGACATGTGGCACACATAGTTGGCAAATCTACAAGAAAACTAAATCTGTCAATACAGAAATGATCTACAAATTAAAATATTCAAGTGCATGGACAATTTTTGACAGATCCAGAACCCCAAGTGCATGGACAAGCTACTCGAGTTGCCAGAAAAATCAGATCCAAAGCAGATCGGGTGAAAATCGGGTTTTTCTGTGAAAATCGGGATCTATGTATGTTGCACATAGATCTATATGTGCCACACATGGGTTATGTGTGGTGCACATAGATGTATATGTGGCACACATAGTTTTAAAAACGGGCAGAAAATCAAAAATTTTCAAGCAGAAACTCTAGATCCGACCCTGATCTAGGTAGATCGGACCCGAAACCGGAGTTTTGCTTGTGGATTTGCATCCAACTCAAAGAAAATAATTTTAAAGTTAAAATTATTTAAGATCCAACTTATTTTAAGGTAGATCCAGGACACCCAAGGAATGGAAAAGCGTTGAATGCCACTGGAGTGGCCAGATCGAGGAAGAAACTGGCGAAAAACGGGTGAAAATGGCATTTTCTTTAAAATTTAAAGGCTATATGCGCAACATATGGGCCTATGTGCGCCACACATGTGCTACATGTGGCGTACATAGATCTATATATGCAGCATATAGTTTGAAAAATTAAGCAAAAACGAGAAGAAACGAGGAAAAATGCAAAAATTACCTCGAGATAGCAGCTTTTTTTCCTTGATCTTGCTTCCTTACATGTTTAGGGAGCATAACTAGGGTTAATTAGTCTCTAAATCCCTAGAATTTAATTAATTAAGTGTTTAATTAATTTTATACGAATTTTGGCATGTTTTAGGTTGCTTTAGGAGCAAATTTGGGATCCCTAAAATGTTACCCCGAGCTCTATATTTATAGAATAATTTTTGGGTATGGTAATTTTGTAATTTTCATCCGAATTTGAAAAATTCAAAGGCTATGTGCGCCATACATAAGGCTATGTGCGCAGCACAAGCCTATATGCTGCACATATAGTACTATATGTGCAGCATATACTTTTAGACCAGTCGCGTGGGGGCCCACTGGGGTCACAACGGGATGTGTGCCCTATGCCAAATAAGCGTTATTTGACATTCTAAGAAACTTTCATGAAAGAAAGTTTTCCGAATTTGGTCCCGAAAAGGCTCCCGACCAAACGTCTTTTTTTTGGCTATATGCAATGCGCATAGTACTATGTGTTGCGTATAGTACTATGCGCTCCGCCCCATACGTGCAAAACGGGATGCATGCCATATGTCCAAGAAAATACAATCAACATTCCGAGTCACTTTGCAGTTTTAAGTTTTTTCAAATTCAGCCCCGAACAACGAGTTTTCGCTAACGGGCCTGTTTTAGGGCCTGCAGCACTATTCTGGCCCAAAATGACATTCGGCATGCCAAAAGATCATGCCTCTCATAGGTACTAGCGAAAATGTGTTATATGTGCATAGAACACTTGAATTAGGCTAAGTTGGGTGGTGGGCCTCACATGTGTACTATTCATGGTGAATAGTACCTTGGTTGGCCCCACAGTGTAGTGGGCCCAGAAGGTGGCAAATAGCATGCCAAGCGCTTATTGCCTTGAGTAAGGCAATAAGTGGGATGTGTTCTGTGCATACAGAACACATAGAATAGAATTACAGTGGGTAGCGGATCCCACTAATGCTTGGTGGGCCCCACAGTACGGTGAGCCCGGAATGTGGTATTTGGGATGCCATGGGATGTGCCTTGTATAAGGTAGCTATGAAATGTATTCTGTAAGTACAGAATACACAGAATAGGCCAATAGGGGTAGCGGGTCCCACTAGTGCCTGGTGGGCCCATAGTGCGATGGGCTTGGAATATGGTATTTGGGATGTCGCAGGATATGCCTTGCATAAGGTAGCTGTGAAATGTATTCTGTAAGTACAGAATACACAGAATAGGGAAATGAGGGTGGTGGGCCCTGTCGGGCGTCGTGGTGGACCCCACTAACTCTGAGGTTTTCTGTGCACCAGAATGCTCAGGGGAAGCCACAGAGGCCTACGTGCATAATCGGGGTCGATATCGGGGACCAATACTGAGCCGAATCAACAGAAACCTAAAATTGCACGAGTGTGAAAAGTCAGGGTCAACAGTTTGCCCCCTGATCAGGACCGTTTTGAGGTGACACAAGCGTAAGTCGTCAAAATGAGATCTGATCATAATATGACTTTTCATAGAGAGTAAGAAAGGTACCTGACCCATGTTTGTGTCAGGGCCTAATGCTCGTGCTGAGACTCGTGAGGGTGCTCGCGTTGAGGCTTGAATCCCAATTCTTCCACTAAGAGCCCGGTGCTTGGGCTGAATGATCAAGGTTGATCAAGGGTCCTTAGCAGGATTGATGGCTTTGTTGCGAGTAAATCATCTAAAATCGGCATTTAGATGCCTATGCGTTAGGATTTAGGAACCAAAGGCTTGGTTCTACGATCACTTGCTGGATCATGTGGTCAACTGCGGGACCTAAGCGACCTTCTGCTGGATCGATTCTCGCGCCATCATAAAAATGTCAGACATCTTTAAATTGGCATCTGGGATCCTCTGCTAGGTCTCTGACATTTTTGGTTGACGATTTTGACCAGTAAAAATCCCAGTTCTGTCATTAGGGGCCCGACGTTCAGGCTATTCCGATCAGAGCTGACCGGTGGTCACTGCGAGATCGATGGCTTCTTTGAGAGTAAATCATCTGAAGTCAGCATTCAGATGCTTATGTGTTAGGATTTACAGTCAAAAGCTTGACTCTATGATCTCTGCTGGATCGGGTGGTTCAGCGTCGGAACTAGTGATGACCATCTGCTGGGTCTGGGTGATCAACCATCAGATCTGTTCTCGTGCCATCAAATAAGTGTTGACTGTCTCCAAAGTCTGCATTTAGGACCCCTTGTCGGAATGCAACACTATTTGGTCAATGGCTTGACCAGAAGTCAAAGGCTTGACTACTTTTGATCGCCTGCTGGATCAATTTCCTGTCTATGCCAGACATAGGAAAATAATTTATTAGTGAAATTGGTATTGAAATAGTCTAGGAAAAATACCTGAATTTTTGAATATCAGTCTGCTGCATTCTGACTAATTTTTCAGATTTTCCAAACGCTATGGGTCGTGAAAATTGGGCTCGGTGGAGCAAATGACCTCCAAAAATTCTGAAATTTTTACCAGAGGCCTAATTCTTCATCTGCATCTTAGTAGGACTCAAGCATACATTAGCAAGAGTGCACAGTGGCAGGCGCATGTTAGCAAAAATTGCTATATGTGGTGCCCCTATATGTGTTACGTATTAGCAATGAGTACCTGTTATAAATGCGAGTACATGGATATGTGTGGATGCATGATTTATATGCCTAGATGTTTGTGCTTGCAGTCCAGCAGACAGGTGGAGCGAGAGGAGCGTGATCGCTATGCTCAGATGATCGAGGAGATGGGCCAGGAGATTGCGTAACTAACGACGCGTCTGGAGCGCCATAACATCGAGGTTCCAGACAGTCCTAGCCCTGATGACCACTCCGACGAGGATGATGCATAGAGAAGATGCGACATCAGACTCTCATATGCATGATGTTAGAACTCTGTAGTTCAGTATTATAGTAAAATAGTATATTACAGACTGGCAATTGCATGCCTAGTATGCAAGGGTTGTTGTGTACCAGCTGTAAAAATAGATGAAGGCTTATACTGTGTAACTTTTAGATTTATTAATGGAATCCAATGCCCTTTTGCTGCTATGTATATACCATGCTTTATGTTTATTGGCAAAACATAACTCATCTAGTTTTCTTTGCAGAAATTATATATACAATGACTCGACAATCATTGTCTGCCTTCCGCGCTCTTTCCCGCCGTTGGGGAAACAATGAGTGGAGTCGACTAAGCAAGATCAGACTCCAATACTTGAGAACCTTATAGCAAGTTTCGATCAACAATGCTTTTTTGAACACCGCTGGGCAGTTATGGGATCCAGAGGTTCACATGTTCCATTTCGGACATGTAGAGTTATGTCCAATGTATGAGAAGTTCGCTGCCATTTTCGGGGTTATCTGCAGCATGACAACAATGCTGACAGTGTCAGTGCCTGTTGGAGATGTGTTCTCGTATCTGATTAGGGCTTTTGATTTTAGTCTGCTAGAGGTGAGATCTCTTTTGACTGCGAATGGCTCTGTAGATCTTGCTGCCATTTTCTAGCTATGCAGCCAGAAATTTGTAGAAGACCCATCATGGCTTAAGGTAGCTGGGTTTGGATTATTGGTGTAATTTTTATCCGTCGATCCATCCGGCCATAGAGATTTACTGATCGGGCCTGTGATAGACCAGATGATGCAGGGTCGGACCCTTTTTCCCATGATCGTAGCAGAGATGATCATTAGTCTGGACAAAGTGAAGCAAGGACAGTCTGAGCACTTCAGCGGGAGTCTACTCCTTCTACAAGGGAGAATTCTAGGCTACCTTTGCAGGTTTTTAACTTAGAAAAGTATGTTTTTGCCCTAATTTTTGCATGAGTTGCTTTTAGCAAGGTTTTTGGCTCATCGGGCTGCTGATTTTGCTTCAAACCCTAATTTTTACCTGAACTGCCCTCATTAGGTTTTCAGCTCAGCGGGTCACTCTAACTTTTGCCTGAGTAGCCTTTTGCAAGGTTTTCAACTCAGCGAGCTTATATTTTTATCTTGTTTTATTTTATTACAGATCTGGCTTCAAAACAAGCTTGGGATCCTGGCACCGCCAGCAAGGGACCTGCAGATATACCTTCCTCATAACCATATGCGGAGGGGCTATGCGTTCGATGAGGCAAGGACGATATCATTCCAAGGCTGGATGGAATGGATGGGGACCCGACCTGAGAGAGAGATCAGCTGGAGCTATCCCTGGTAGCGTATACAGCATGTGACTGTAACAACCTACACAGATTGCATCCCACTGCCGAGATTTAGGCGTTGCACACATTACAGTCCTGCTAGGATCTGTCATCAGTATGGCCAGTGGCAGACCATACCTCGACTGACAGAGTTTGAAGGAGGAAGGTTGGTATCTCGATTTATGGAGCACGTGGAGAGGACTTGGCCCCGTCGTCGAATAGCGGTGGTGGACATTCCTGGAGCTGGATCTGCCACGGATGATGAGTACAAGCTGTGGGTGCTGTGCCAAGCTTGAATCCTGTACTACAAAACATTGTTAGGCAACAATATATAATAAAGGATAATAATGCTTTGTGTTTGCAACTAGTATTACTTAAGGCTAAGTTTATGAACATGTGTTCCATTCATATTAATGAGATTAAAACATTTTGCATGTAAAAATGTTAAACCCAACACAGAAGTTCTAGATGTACATCAGACTCATCCTCTGTTATTGATTAGCCTCGTGTGAGATTTTCTGATCAACTATTTTAACGCTCTCCTTTTGCTTTTAAGAGCTCTAATTTTTGCATGAGTTGTCCAAGTGGATTTTCAACTCATCGAGCGAGTGTTTTTCTTTTTACCTTAATTTTTGCATGAGCCGCCTATGCAGATTTTCAGCTCACTAGGCTTTTCATTTTCGTTTTACTTTTTCTTTTACCCCCTGCTCTAGACAAAATACTTCTTCAGCTGGTCACGGTTAACAGGTTCTGAGAATTCATTGCCTTCCAAATCTGAGATGCGAACAGTGCCTTTGGAGAGGATCTTTATAACTAGGAATAGGCCTTCCCAATTAGGTCTGAATTTCCCACGAGGGTCACGGATAGCCAGCATGACTTGCTTCCAGACTATATCACCTTCCTGTATGGCTACAGGTTTAACCTTTTTGCTGAATACATTTGCCATGCACTTTTTGTAAAGTTGTAGATGATAGAGAGCCTGCAGTCGCTTCTCATCAATAGTGACCAGTTGTTCATACCTGGCCTTTTTCCACTCAGCTTTTGGCAACTAAGTCTCTAGAATGACACGAAGTGATTTCAGCTCCACTTTGATTGGCAATACGGCTTCTGTCCCGTAAATAAGAGAGTAGGGAGTGGCACCTGTAGGACTCCTTACAGTGGTTCTGTAACCCCATAGTGCGAATAGCAACTGCTCATGCCAATCCCTGTAAGTCTGTGCCATCTTGGCTAAGATGCGCTTGATCATCTTGTTAGCCACTTCGACTGCCCTATTAGCTTGAGGGCGGTAAGGAGAGGATTGATGGTGCTCAATCCCATATTTTTCCAGTAAATCTATAACTTGAGCCTGGAATTATACTCAGTTATCTGATACCAGGTGATGCGGCACCCCATATCGGCATATGAGGTTCTTCTCTATAAACTTGGTAACCTGTCTTGCCCCCAGTTTACCGTAGGATTCAACTTCTACCCACTTAGAGAAGTAATCAATGGCTACCAGTATGTACCAATGTCCATTAGATGCATTAGGATGAATCTCGCCCATGATGTCAATTCCCCAAGCTAAGAATGGCCAAGGCGTTGTCAAATTCTACAATTCGACTGGTAGTAGGTGACTCAGATCTCCATGAATCTGACATTCATGGCATCTTTGTACAAACTGTATGCAGTCTGTCTCTATAGTGAGCCAGAAGTATCGTTGGCATAGGATTTTTCTGTAAAGCATGAATCCATTCATATGGGGCCCGTATACACTAGTGTGTACCGTTTCCATGACTGACTCAATATCCTTCCTTGATATGCATCAAAGTTGTAGACCATCTACCGTTCTTCTATAAAGAACACCCTAATGCCAGGTAAAGTTGGCTACTAGCCTGCGTAAAGCTAGCTTATTAGTTTTGTTAGCTTCCTGTGGATAAGTACCAGTCTTCAGAAAATTCATGATATCAGCGTACCATAAGGTCTCATCTTGCTGGTCTAGCTCCATCACTCGTTCTCCAAAATAGCAAGGGATCCTTAACTACTCAATGAATACATGTTCAATTTGACTCTGCGGTTGCTCGTAGATAGAAGCCAGTATGGCCAAGGCATCAACCATTTGATTCTCTTCACATGGCATGTGAATAAACTAGCATGAGCTAAAATTGCAAACCATGAGCTTCATGTATTCAGCGTAAGGCTTGGGCCTTTCTTCTTTGACATCCCACTCGGTCGTGGATTGATGAATGACAAGCATCGAATCACTGAATATCTGTACATCTTGGGCACCAATTATTAGCAATGCTTTTAGCTCGAAGAGACATGCTTCATATTTAACGATATTGTTGGTGACTAAGAAGCTCAACCACTTTGTAAGCATTATTAGCTCACCTGCAGGAGTGATTAGCATAACTCCTACACCTGTACCTCTTCTGTTGACTGCGCCATCAAAGTACAACTGCCATTTCTGGACATCAACTACCCCTAAGTGCTCGTCTGGGAAGTCCAATTCAAAGGTCTCAGAGTCATCCATTGGCCTGGGTGCTAAGAATTTAGCAATCGCTCTGCCTTTGATCACCTTGGTAGTGACGTACTGTACATCAAATTCTGATAACAAGATTAGCCACCTAGAGAGTTTTCCTACTAGCGAAGGGGCTGCATACAAGTACTTCATAGGATCAACCTTGGAGATTGCCTATATTTGGTACGACTGGAAGTAATGTCTGAGTTTCTTGGTGACCCAGATCATAGCCATGCATAGTTTCTCAATGGTGTTGTACTTGCATTTAGTTGGTAGTAGCTTCTTGCTCAAGTAGTAGACAGTATGTTTGACTCCGACATCGTTCTCTTGAGCCATCATAGCACCCACTGACTCCTCCTCTAAGGCTAGATAGAGTAGCAGTGGTTTCCTCGGCCGAGGTGGTTGCAAGATCGATGGGTTGGAGAGATAATGCTTCACCCTCTCAAATGCAAACTGGCAATTCTCATCCCAAACCATAGGTTGGTTCTTCCTCAAAAGCTTGAAGATGGGCTCACACATGGTAGTGAGCTTAGCAATGAATCTACTGATGTACTGGAGCTGTCCCAGGAATCCCCTAACTTCTGTCTCCGTTCTG
This sequence comes from Dalechampia spathulata, assembly GCA_948192965.1. Taxonomy (NCBI): domain Eukaryota; kingdom Viridiplantae; phylum Streptophyta; class Magnoliopsida; order Malpighiales; family Euphorbiaceae; genus Dalechampia; species Dalechampia spathulata. Next base: position 12,441 of record CANYBF010335057.1, read on the forward strand.
GGAATAGGCATCTCAATGATCGACTTTACTTTTCAGGATCCACTTCGATACCCTTCTAGCTAACAATGTGACCCAACAGCTTATCGGATGTCACCCTGAATGTGCACTTCTTTGGGTTTAACCTGAATCTGTATTTCTCAATGCATGTGAGAAATTTGTCAAGAGCAGCCGTATGTTCTCCTCTGGTAGGAGATTTCACCATCATATCATACACATAGACTTTGACCTCCTTATGGATCAAATCATGCAATAGCGTTATTGCAGCTCATTGGTAGGTGGCACCTACGTTCTTCAAGCTAAAGGGCATGACCTTGTAGCAGTAGGTCCCCCATTCTGTGATGAAAGCTATCTTCACCTTATCTGCAACTGCCATCAGGATTTGGTTGTACCCTAAGAATCCATCAGCAAAGGAATACATAGCGCTAGTGGCTGTGCTATCGACCAACACATCGATGTGAGGCAAAGGAAAATCATCCTTTGGACATGCTTTGTTTAGATCCCTGTAGTCTACGCAAACTCTGACCCTGCCGTCTTTCTTGGGAACTGGAACCACATTGGCCAACCATTCTAGGTAGTTGACCACTTCAAGGAATTTGGCATCCAACTGCTTCTGGACATCTTCCTTGACCTTCTATGCCCATTCTGGTCAGAAGCGCCACAGTTTCTCCTTAACTAGCTTAAACCCTAGCTTGGTAGGAATTATGTGTTCCGCAATGGATCTGTCGACACCCGACACGTCTTCATAGCCTAGAGCAAAGGCTTTTATGTGCTTTTTTAATGCACTGATTATTTCTGTTCTCTCTTCAGAGGTCCAATCTAATGCAATCTGGAGAAGATATGTCTTGTCATCTGTGTTAATGTTAACATTTTTGATGCAAGATGCGTTAATGTCAAAAATGCTCATGTAATGCTCATGCTCATGCATAATGCCATCAAAATACACATCGCAAACATACGCAAAGTTGCTCTTTATTGCATTATATTTAGATGGGATTACATCATCATTGAAAAGTATAGAAATTGAGACATCAGTGTCCTTATACAATAGCTCCTCAAAGGTGCTATCCACCATCATGGCTATGTCCTCGTAGACCTTTGGCAGCAGCAGGTCTTGCATGTCCAAGTTCTGAAGCTTGGATCCCAGTGCAACGACTATAGTGATTTCTGGCTCCAGGCATCCGGTGGTGAGATTAGCAACATCACCAAAGATCTAGAAATCTTCATCAGGGTTGATGGTGAAAGAAGCAGTAGTCTTTCTAACTACTGTCAGGGCTGATAGGTCACAGACATCACCAAAAAAAGTGAATTGTTGCTCAAAGAAGTCATCCGAGTTAGGTAACTCGGGAGCATGGTCATGCTGTGTCTCTCCTTGGATGAAGAGAACCATCTTGCACTCTTCAGGCTTATCTGAGTTGTAAGGATCAAACCCAATATAGTACCTCTCTTCCCACATGGTAGTAGGAATATCAAATTCCACTGAACCTTGCTGGTACCGGCCTAAGCCCCTGCCAGGCATATAGTTGATCAGTTGCATCATCCTCTCCACATCGGGACTTGATTGGTATGAGTAGGATTCAGGCTCTCTGATGGCAGAAATTTGAAAGCTAGTCATGAGAGGAACATCTTCTCTGATGTAGGCCAAAGCTACCTCATCATCAGCAGCGATAGTAACCACACCCTCATTGTGTGGGAACTTGATCTTCTGGTGTAGGGTGGATGGCACACCTCCCAGGGGATGGCCCAACAGCAGTGCAAATGACACCGAGATGTGCAGACCTGTAAATTCCACCACTGATTCAATCGGTCCGACAGTGACGATGGTAGTGAAGGTACCAGTGACCTTCCGTTTGGACTCATCATATGCTCTGATAATGGTCTTGTAGGGTTTCAAGTCTGAAAGTTGAACCCTAAGTTTGGGTAATACCTTAAGGGGACAGACATTGATGCTTGAACCATCATCCACCATGATGTAGGGGGTGGAGAAGTTCATGATATTCACCCTAATGAAGAGTGCTCTGTTATGGCGGATTCCCTCGATCGGTAGATCTGCGTCAGAGAAAGTCATCATGCTGGATGGTAGCTCCCGATTTACCAGCTGGCTCTTCATGCTGAAGGTAGAAGCAGAGGGAGAGATTCTCATGCTTGAGAGTGCCTCGAGGATAGCCCGTCAATGCTGTTGGGAGGATAGCACCAAATCCCAAATACTGATGTTAGCTTGCATCTTCTTCAGCTATTTGATAACAATATTATTAGGCTGACCAACCTGATTAGCTAGCTGTGGAGCTAGAACACTGCTTTAACTAGCCTCATCCCTAGTGGGTCTAGCCTTGGTCGGCTTCTTAAGAGCTTCTGGCTTCTTCCTGAGGTCGGGAGGAGTGAACACTTTGCCACTATGGGTCATGTTGCAAACTCAAGAGGACATTTTGTTAGCACCTAACCCTTTCTACTGCTTGGGCGGTGTTTTTAATGTTGATTTGGCTATCTTGGGAGTCTCGACTAACTTACCTTTGTCAGAAGCTTGTGCGTCTGATGTTTCTGGCTTAGAGGGATACTGAGTAGCTACTGACTCATCCTCAAAGCTGTCATACTATATGTCGATGGCCCCAATGTCAAATCCACCACCAGGATGGAAGGTAATAGCAAGCAACTGAGTGTTCCCCTTGCTGCTAAGAGGAGAAAAGGAGCTAAGGATCAAGGATTCTAGCAACCCCAATTGGAGCATGTAGGTGCAGTTAGCTTTATGGTAGTTTGGCAATGGGTTTGTTTTGGTAGATGGTTTGGATTTCTCAGGGTCCTCAATCTCACCAGAGTCGATGAGGTTTTGAATGACAAGTCTGAGGGAGTGACAGTTATCAGTGTTGTGACCATGGTGCTGGTTATAGTGGCAGTATGTTTTGGTGTCCACTGAGGCTAGGGGTGGTGTTTTGAAGTTTGGCTCTAGCGGTTTGATGAGTTTGGCTTTGAGGAGACATCCAAAGACCTTGGAGAGTGGCATTCCAAGATTCGAGAACTTTTTGGATGGGGCAGTGTTTCAGAGTATAGGATTTGGTATTTGCACAGCATTGATGTACTATGGTTTTGGTATTTGCAGGGTGTTGGTATAGTGAGGCTTTAGTTGTGTTTGCGTGTAGGTTGTGGTTTTGGGTTTGAGGAAGGAAGGCTCCTTTTTCTGACCCTCAGTTTGCTCGATGCATTGCATGATAAGCTTATTGATCATGTCCGATTTAGATGGCTTATGTCGGACCAATGCAGCTTTGTCCATCTAGTGACTAAAGTAATCCATAAAAGACTCATTGGTTTTCTGCTTAACTATTTTCAGGTCCATCAGGGTTACATCAAATCAGCCCTTGAACCCGTACTGTTTACAAAAAGCAATACAAAGAGGCTTCCATTTGGCCATGGTCACCTTATTTAGACTATGATACCAGGCTAGCACTAGTCCCTCCAGTGAGATGAAGAAGAGCTAGACAATCTGATCATCTGATAAGTCAGTGGTGCTCACAAGCATGGTGTAGGTCTTCAAATGGTTCTGTAGGTCCCCAACTCCATTGTACTTGGGAACGTCAGGGAGCTTTAACTTAGCAGGCAGCCCCTTGATGGCTCAGATAGAGAACTCATCAAAATCCAGGTCAGACCCCATGCCTTTGGTCTTCATGATTGTCTACAGCTGTTCTATCTTCTGTTCTAAGACAGTAGTCTCAGACTTCTGAACATCATGCATATGAAGTGAGACGTCATCATCGGTCTCCATGTCATACAGATTGACACCCTTCCCCTTTCCTTAATCGGAGCTAGTGGGGTGATGAATTCAACAGGGCTAAGAGCCTCCCAGATCTGCTGTTGTAGGAGGGTCTTGAAGTCATCATTCAGGATCTTGGCCACAGACTGGTCGATGAGCTTCTGGACTATAGCAAGCATGGTCTCATCCAATGTCAGAGCAGCAGGCTTAGATGAGGACGCAACATTTCTGGCATTCTGTGAATCTGATATGGTTCTGTACAAGACAAAAAGAGTTAGCATGGATGCATGAGTATGCACATGCGGTTACGTATGATGCACGTGATGCAACACGTAGAATGTATGCGTACCTATGCTAGGAAATATGCACGTGATGCGTCACATAGGATGTATGCATGACCTATGCTAGGAAACATCCAACGTTATCGCTGCAAAAGCAAAATTTGTTAGAGAATTACATGAGTATGCATGTACGTGTGTTTGGATAGAAAACATGAAACGGTTAGCAAACATGTAGCACACAACAGCTCTCCCTTCCAACTTTATACCTCCACGAGAATTGGTCAATTCAAGTTCTCCTATCCTAGGTAGGATGCTAACCCAGAGTTAAATTAAGAACTCAAGTTGCAATTCATGGAATAAGCGTGAGGTCGGGCAACCATACGGAATCATGGAAGGATTCTGACTCCTAGCAGAGCAATATGTGGGAGGGAAAATAGGTTGGGTCTATGCAAATCCACTCACATGATAAGGCAAAGATCCATATAGCATGCAATAAGGGTCCTAGTTTAGAATGTTGCTAGGCTTACTATATGGGCTTTAGTCCGGTTTTGAGAATAGGCTAAGGTCTCCCACCACGTTGTCCACAACCTATCCAACCAAATGGAATCATTGATATAGGACTATACCTTGCATCTATCCGTCAGGAATCATCGATGGTTATCAGTATAGTGCAGTAAGTGGTGAAGGCAAATGTGCTTTCCCAAGGAGTCGAATAAAGTCCAAGGAACTCTCTCACTCATAATCACCGCTTTGACATAGGACCAAGGTGGTGTGTGCGGACACGGACTGATGTTGTGATGTATACAATTAATCCAACTATGATGGGAAAATTGATATGGAAACTCTTAGATGCCACCAGTATTTCACCGTGATGTCCCCAGTGGAGTCGCCACTATGAGCGCCGGTTTCTACCGGGGCCCAAAGTGAGGCTGGCGAAAGTCACAGACCGGGGACTACACTTAGAGCGAAAGCGTAGTCTTCCTAAGGGGTTCCCTTAAGGAATGATACAAAATCAAAAGAGTATGAATTTCCAAAGTCGATTTTACCGTTATAGTTGGGATTAATTGTCCTAAGCAGGTAAGCATACGAGCGTAAATGTAAGCACACAGCGCGATGTATGATTTGGCGTTGCAAGGTTGCACGTAGAATGACATATAATGCTATATGACATTTGAGTGGCATGGTATATGCATGGCATGCAAAATAACGAAAAAGTAACATGGCATATGCATGACACATGAATATGAATGATATATCATATGCATGATATGGTAACCTAGCATGACCTATAGGCATATAATCATGGCAAATAGCATATTTGCATTATGCGTTAGCATTTTGGATTGTATTAGCATTGGGCGTATGCGTGGCATATGCATGTCGTATGCATGATACGTGGGATGAATGGCATATCATATGTGTGAGCGCCCAATTTTTACCGATGCCCAGAGCGAGGCTTGCAAAAGTCACGAACCGGGGATCGCACTTGGAGTGAAAGCGCAGTCTTCCTAAGGGGTTCCCTTAGGGAATGATACAGACTCAAAAGAGTCGCAAGGGAGTCGCCACCGGATGGTTCCAGATTGGTCCAACCGACCCATAGCATGAGTGCTAGTTAAACCCTTCAGAGATTGGGTTCGGGTG
>CANYBF010335115.1:0-11672 GCA_948192965.1 Dalechampia spathulata
TCCAAATGGGCTCGTTTGCAATTAGGCCTCGGGCCCAACTAAATGCTTATTCCAAGACAACAACTCTTCCAACTAGGGTTTTTACCTAATCCTGCAAAACTTAAATCAAACGCATAAAAGGAAACAAAAGCAAATATAGCAACAAAATCAATCACAAAAATCAAGGCATAGATTATACAAATCAATCATGAATCATGCAAATAAACTTATAAGGAAACAAAACAAATATGGCATGAAACAAAATATAGCAGTAACCTTAATCATGCAATTAATCAAACATGGCAATAACCCTCATCATGCAATCAATCAAATATGGCAATCAATCAATCATGCAATCAATTAGCAAATCATGAAACATGCCTAAAATGTAGCAAGGAAGACACGGAAGCCAAAAAAAATCAAATTGGTGGGATGATCATACGCGATCGCGTATGATATTGGCATGATCATACGTGATCGCACATGATGATATGCAATTGGGGCCATAGACAAAATAACATATGCGCGTATACTCTAGACATATCATATGACATTCGGCAATCAAAATAATGCAAAAACTCACCTATGCGTTGGAAGGATGATCATATGCGAACGCGTATGATATTGACATTATCATACGCGATCGCATATGATAGAATGCTTGAAAACCAATGCGAATTTAAAACAATTAAAACATGCCAAAACAAGACTGAAATCATTAAAAACAAGTCAGATTTCAATTATATTCATGCATAAATCACAAATAGCATCAAATAACAATTAGAATCATGTTGTGACAATTGAATAATGTAAAATCAATAAAAAGGGAATTGATTTACCTCTTGTAGATTCTCCAAAGCATTAAAAAATGAGAGTTGTGATCCGATCCGATCCGAATCCAAGTTTAGGTGATTAAAACGCCTAATTCTAGTGGATTTTAGTGCGTTTTGATTAATCCTAATGCCTTAGATTGATTAGAATTAGGTTTTGGAGTGTTTTTGTGTTGTTGACGGCTGCTGACGGCTCTTAGAAAATTAGGGTTTCGCTCCAAAATTCCAGTCCCCAAGCAAATGGCAGATTAGGGTTTAATTAGGTCTGCCCTCGGGAACATGTGCGATTGCACATGTTGTGTAATGAAACATATGCGAACGCACATGATCATATGCGGAGTGTAATGGGACATATGTGATCGCACATCCTCCCAAAAGTGCTAAATGAAACCCTAAATGGGCCTAGCCCGGTCTGAAAGGACCCAGGACGGTTCGAAAGAACCCTAAATGGCCCAGAATCAACTCAGAATCGATCCGAACCAAGGCCAGTCCAAAATTAGGGTGCGACACAGTGTATGCCATACATACACATGCCATACATATACCACATGCATGCCTTTATAAAGCAAGATAAAGCATGCCATACATGCATGTTATACATACACCACATGCCATTAGGCTTCATACCATAAAAGAATACACATTCATGCCCTTATAAAGCAAGATAAAGCATCAAGTCAAAGCATATCAAACACAATCATCCACATATCACACCAAACAATAGAATATCAACACAAAGCCTCATACTTAGCCTTTACTTAAGTCTCAAGGCATAGAAATGGGCCAAACATACTGAAAATACAAAACTAGCATAAGCCTGAAATCAAACTACTTCTAAAGGAGGCTTGTAATCTCGTCTCTATCAATCACCAAGCTTAACTTCTAGTCCTTACTTTTCAAAAGCCACTAAACACTCTTTCCCCAGCTGATAATAAGGGTTTAAGAAGGTTTAGAAAGGTTTAGAACTGATAAGAAATGAAATAAACCTTTAATACTTATCCTTTGACTCGTCAAACTTAAGTCGCGTACCGCCGTACGGATCTTGGTACACCTGTACCAAACTAAAACTCCTAACAAGCACAATTTCCTACGAGGGATGGTACGCCCGTACATCCACATTCTACCTGACAAACCCAAATTCCTGTGAGGTTACGTATGGCCAAACCACCCATTGGTACGCCCGTACAGCCACTCCCCTATTTGGTATGCCCGTACGGTGATCCGTATGCCCGTACCACCACTGAAAACCAAGCTATGACTAAATCAAAGCCTATTCCCCCATAATACCTGCACCAAAACCAATGCCACACCTAATGACACTTCCAAAACACCCCTACACACACTTAATGATTGTCCCTCATCCAATCAAGAAGACATGCTCCTCAATAAGGTGACACCAACGCCAATAAAATAGATATACATACATCACAGTGCACACAAACATAGATACACATATCTCAATACGCAAGAATCCATATCTCATCATATACCCCAATCCTACCATTCATCAAACACATTCACACTCATTCATACAAGACTCCTAGGGTCTCTAATGTGGGTGTGACATAGTTGGCCTAAATAAATCCATATGAAGCAATTGAAAGGGTTTAGTTATTGTTACCTTGTTCTTTACCTTAAATGATGACTTATTTATTTGCCCATTTAACAAGCTTCACACACCTTATCCTTGAGAAATTTGATCTTTGGAAGTCCAACCATATGCTCATTCTTTCCAAGATCTCCAATGTTCTCAAAGCTTGCATGTCCAAGCCTTCTATGCCAAAGCCATGAATCCTCACTTATAGAAATAAGACACTTAACACTTTTATTAATAACATATTTTAAATCAATTACATAAATATTTTCAATTCTTTCCCCTTGAAAAATCAACTTGTCATCACATATCCTATAAACAAAGCAACCTTTAGGATAAAAAACAACCTTATACTTAATAAGTTATGTTTTAACTCTTAAACTAATAAAACTTTGTTAATAAAAAAGTTGGATTCCTTACCAATCTTACCAATTCCAACTACTTTACCTTTAACATTATCTCTAAATGTAACACTGCCACCATCCCATTTTTCTAAGTTGGAGAATAGGCTTGCATTACCAGTTATATTCCTTGAGCATCCACTATCAAGGTATCATTTATTCTCACTTATCTTGGATCTCAAGCATACCTATCAAAATAAATACAATTACTTTTTCTTAGGTACCTAAATGTATTTGGGTCTTTAGGGGTTAGAAGCATAACTATCATCACAACTCTAATGCATCTTCCTAATATAACATCTATTAGTTGTATGCCCCTTTTTATTGCAATAATAAAAAATGACATTTTTAAATCTAGAATGATTATGAGTACTCTTCCTTTTAAATGAATGAACATAACTTTTATTATATGAACATGAACATTTATGTAATTTGTTGGTCCTAGCTTGAACACCTTTGTTTTTAAATTCTTTTTCTTTTTGATTAGAGGTGAAAGCTTTCAAAAAACATGGTTCCTTTGGAAGAATAAGAAGAATCATGATCAAAACCAATACCTTCTCTATTACCATTAAGCTTTTGATATTTCAAAATAGAATCAATTTTAACACCTCCTTTTTTTCAAATTTAGAAAGATTTTCTTTTAATAAATCTCTTTCTTTTGAAATCTTTTCATATTCTCCTTTCAAAGCTTTATTATCCTTTTCCAAACTTTCAATTTTAGCTTTATGAGAAATAAGTTCAAGTTGTAAATCATTTTTATCTTTTGAAACACAGATTTATTATTCCCTTATCACCGGATGCATCATCACTAGTCTCACTATCATCGTCCCAAGTTACTTTTAATGCCTTCTTTTTGAATGGCTTAAATGGCTTGTTGAGTCGAGGATATTCATTCCTCATATGCCCTAGTTTGTTGCATTCATGATAAATTGTAGGACCTCTCTTGAATGTATCCTTTTTGTTTTGATCCTTCCTTCCTTCAAATAACTTTCTAAAGTCCTTCTTAAACTTCTTCTTCTTCATAAGAAGATTCTTTACTCGTTTTGATAAGAGGGAAACTTCATCATCAATTTCTCCTTCACTTGTGGAAGAAGTATCATCTTCTTTTGAAGCTTTAAGTGTTATTCCTCTCCTTTTATCTTCTTCAACTCCTTGCTTGAGAGTAATCTTATGAGTGAGAAGCTTTCCAAGTACTACATCTGTTGATAAAAATGATAAATCATTTACTTCTTCAATTGAGGTCACTCTAGCCTCCCAATCCTTCTTTGATAATACCTGTAAGATTTTGTTATTGATGTCTTCCTTTTGATATATCTTACCCAACTTCATTAGCCCATTAATGATCATAATAAGGTGGTTGTACATTTCTGATATGCTCTCATTTGCCTTCACTTTGAATAACTCATATTGATGAGTTAAAAGCTGCACTTTCTTGGTTCTAACTTGGTTGGTTCCTTCATAGTGTGTCTCCAAGGAATTCCATATTTTTTTAGCCGTAACACAATGTGAAACATATCCATATTCTTGATAACTAATAGTACAATACAACATGTTCATTACCTTCTTATTCCTAGCATTTATCTTGAGTTCTTCTCTAGTCAAAGTTGCCTTGGGCTTAAGAGTTGTGATACCTTCATTAGTGATAGTTGGAGGAGAAAAATTACATTCAATCAAATCAAACAAGTCCACTCCATCACTCTCTAAGAAGACTTCCATCCTATGCTTCTAATACGAGTAGTCCGTTCCATTAAAGAAGGGTGGTTTAGTGTAGGATTAACTCTCAATACCTTGAGTTGCTATTGATCTTTAGCTCTAGAACATTAATTTTAATCAATAAATGAGCACCACACTTTGATACTAAATGAAATCTCAGAAGTATGGCAATAACAAGGAACAATTTATAGTGATTTTGCACAACACTTTGCCTACGTCCACTTCTTTTAAGTCTTAACTTAAGGTTCCACTAAACCAATACACAAATACAATAATGAATTCTTCAACAAGAATTCAATTCTTAGTTTTTTCAAGGTTCATACTCAAACTTTTACAATTACAATCAATCTTATAATAATCTATTCTCTATTACAATGATAATGCCCCAACATTAATCATACATAATCTAAGATAACGAATCAAAAGTTTAGGGTTGTGAAAGAGTGAGAAAGAGAGAGATAGAATCAAATGCAAGCAAGATTTTATTTTCTAGCAAAAGTAACTTACTTGATAATGCTTTTCATAAGTGTATATAAGCTTTACAAAGAGGATAGATCTGTTAGATAGTAAATCATACATAAAATAGAGCCATTAGAAAGATTTAAAATCTTTATACAAGCGCACGTATGACTGTACGAGTTCCCGTATGCCTGTACCGCTATTTAAAATACAATACACATTTGAGGCTAAAAGGTTGGTACGACCATACCAATAACTTGGTACCCCTGCATGAAACTTTCGGTAACTTTTGGTGTGTGGTACGACCAACTCGTACGGTCATATGAGCCAATGCACAAAATATGATACAGTCGTACCCCAACCAATATGCCCATATCGAACACATTTTCACAAGTTAAATAAAACGGTGTTGGTACGATCAATCGTATGCTTGTACCAAGTAAATTACAGTAATTGTATGCTTGTACGTGATCTCTTACACCTGTACCACTATCAATTTCAATATTTTAAATTAAAATTAACTTAAATTGATTTTATGAAATACAACCATCAAAATAATGAGTCTAACAATATTTTTCTATTAATACATAAGTAATTACCAATTTAATCATATTTTTATATGGTTTTAACTATAATGAGAGTTTGAAATGATATACATAAATTATAAAATGTTATTCTATATGTTTTGGAAAAAGTATAGTAATATGTATTAGACAAGTATCAAGTAAGTTTCAAGATTTTAATATATATATATATATATATATATATATAAAGTGAAAAAAAAGTGAAATCCCTATGGAAATAGCAACACATGCGACAGTTTATAGTGGTTCAATACTAACTCTTGCCTACGTCCACTTCTCCTAAGTCTCAACTTAGGGTTCCACTAAAATACAATCAATTACAATAAGGATTCCACAAATGAATCTTAAACCCCAGTATTTTTTAGGCTCACACTCAAACCTTTACAGTAATCAATCTCATAAACTCTTAATTACAAATTAATGCCCAAGCATTAATCACACACCAACCCACAATAGTAAAACCTAATTCTTAGATGTGGGAATACAATAGAATGAGAGTTTACAATTGCCAAAATACAAAATCACAAGTAAACTTACTTGTTCTTGATAATGGAAGCTCAAAAGAATAATTGCTCTGTAAAACTAATTGTTAGAGTAAAAGATATGAAAGTTGTATATATGAAAATAGCTGTTAGAAAGGGTTTGAAACCTTTCTGTAAAGTCGCGTACGACTGTACTTATCTTTGTACACCCGTACCGATTTTAAAATCACTTTAGAAAAATGGGAGGGAAATAAGGTACGGCCATACCACCAATTGGTATGCCCATACCAAAACAATTTTCCTGACAAGCAATTTTCCTGTGAGCTTGTGTACGGCCGTACCACCTAATGGTATACCCGTACCATAACAGGTTTATTAATAAACCAAATTCATGCGAGCAATGGTACACCCATACCATAATAGGTTTACTAAAAAACCAAATTCCTGCGAGCAATGGTATGCTCGTACCAATCAATGGTACACCCGTACCATGCTCAAGTAAACAGTACTAACATGGTACAGTCAGCCATATGATCGTACCACTCATCAAAGCAATTTGCTACACCCGTACCAAAACAGGTACACTCGTACCACATGAGAAAACATACATAAAAAGAGCAAATAGCTTAAATTGACTCATACGTGACACATACATTAAAACCTTGAGTCTAACAATCTCCTGCTTTTTGATGTTGGCAATCAATTTAAGTTCAATTTGCAAAAACTCATTTAAATGAAATTTTGATTTGAAAAATTTTGAAAATCTCCCCCTTTGTTTTAGAATACATACCATAAAATTATAAGTGATCAAACAGGCACAAAGAGAAGGAGAAAATATAGAAATTAGAGTAGAAAAACAATATAACATATAATAATATTCATAAACATAATCAAATGATCAAAGAAATATAGATAATTGTATACTCAACATAACAGAATAATATAATCAGAACACATTATCAAATTCAATCATAATCAAAATAAATAATTCTAAGCAATAATAAAAATAGACCAAAGAAGATAATGAACTGAATAAACATCATAAGATATATATAACATCAAAAGGATGTTCAGTATAATGGTAAAATCAATACTAACATAAAACATAAAAAAATATAAAAAACTAACATCTCCACAATCCTACAGTCTTAAATATCATAAAACATCTCCCCCTTTGACAACATCAAAATGATCACTGTGGGTCCTGTGGAGGAGGTAGACTCGGTGGAAGAATAATAAAAAGATCCATCATGATGCTGATGGAGTGTAGAGTCTCAGAAGTAGAAGTCTGGAACTCGTGAAAGTCTGTAATGTGCTGAATAAGTTGCTGACCAAAAGAAGCTAATTGCTAAGTAAGATGTCCAAGCTACTGATCAATCTGGTCGAAATAGTGCTTAAAAGTATCCAAGCGGTCCAGTCGAGCAATGATAACAGCAAGCTGCTGAGAGATAAAATATGAAGCAGCAGCAACTGGAGCAGTAGAGGAAGTAGCAGCTGGAGTGGAAGGATAAGGGACAATAGCAGATGAAGAGGATCCACCCGAGAAATGATGATGTTGTTTGCAACTAAGAGCCACCTGGTGTGTGTCATCGTTGAAAGGATCAGAAGGGTCGATCCACTTTGCAGGCGTGTCGTTTGGAAGTGAAACCTACAGGCGCTTATAGACTGCTATAGCATATCGGTTGTACAGAAAGATAGTGTCATTGGGAAGACCCAATGACTGAAGGTGATCGAGTTGTCGAGAAATATACTCAGGGTGTATGATAAACTCATCATCAAAAGTTTACTCAAAGAGCATAGAGTGCTCAATGAATGAAAGGTCAAGATTAGGACATTTTTGTCCAGGTGAGGGGTGAGTGGGGGGAAAGGCATGCAGCTGGTGGTAGATATGGTAAATAATAGGTCCAAAAAGAATAGCCCTGCCAGGCTGCTTCTGGATGCCGAACTCATGGAAAGAAGTCTGAAGCCAATGTCCAGACTGTATAAGGGTACCCCTGACCATGCAGTAGATGAAAATAAGGTCAGGGCCCGTGATGGTGTCATTAGACTTAGATCTCCCAAAATTGAGATAGGAGATCAGTTTATGATAATAGAAGAGAGTAGGAGACTTGAGGCATGATGCCTTCTGTCTAAAAGGATGGAAAGAGGTGTTAAGGGTGATATCGCTCCAGAAAGAATTACGATCAAAGATCGTAGATTTGGCATTCGAGATGCCATCAATATGAAATCTAAATAGACCATCAAACTTAAAGGTAGAAAGAGAATAATGTCTATGGAAAAGTTTGAAGGTGCAGAAGAAAGAGGTAAATAGAGAAATTGTCTGTAGGAACTCTAGAGCTATAGATTGAATGAAATGGTTAGGTAGAAATGCAAAGTTTGACCAACCTACATTGGTCAAATATCGCAGAGCGTCATCCTCCAATCTGGTGTGATGGAGAGTAGGATGACATGCAAAATGAGAGTCAGAGAAAAATTTCTCATCCAGAATGGATGTCCTAACGACAGAAGCAGGGGTAGTGCCACAAGGGCCAGAGCCTACAGGGACAGTGCGTTTGACTCTTCATGAGGAAGAGTCACTGTGATTAGCAAGAGTAGACATAATGAGAAAAATAATAAATAAAAAATAAAAAATAGATAACAAAGTTAAATACAGGATTTTTCAAAAATTTGGCAGAGTTACGATGAGTTTTGAAAAACTCAAAAACTGGTACCTGTATGAAAATTGATAAAATTTGACACACAATACCTAAACATAATCTTAAGCAATAAACTCTAAAGAACCTAGAGCTAAAACAACCTAGAATGATCAAAAAATCAAAATTTAAAACAATATTAAAAGGCAATAAAATGGTAAAAATGGAATGTTAAAATAGAAGAGAATCAAAGAGAAACAAACGAAAACACAGAGTAGGATTGCGGGCAACGGAGTTGAGAATGTTTGGAGACTGGTTTGAGAGGATTTGGTGAGGATTTGAGAGAGAAATTGAGAGAAAAATGAAGTTGGAATGTGAAAATTTGGTTTAAAAATTGATTTTAGGGTCGCATACGGGTGTATGGCGTAGGCATACGCCCATTGGGCCAAAAATGCCTGGAAAATTCATATCATGTATGGCCATACGAGTGACACGTATGGCCATACTAATTAGAGATGTTTGAAATTCATGATCATGTATGGTCGTACAAGTAAGGCGTACGCCCGTACGAGGGCTTACAACTGAAAGTTAAAATTTTTTGAAACAGGACACGTATGGACGTACCAATTTTTGTATGACTATACCACATGGTGTACGAGTGCACTGAAATGATTAGCGACTGTACCAAACATTGCCATAAACTCCAAAATTGATTATTGAGGATCCGCACAGGTGTACCGTACCACATGGCGTACGAGGACTAAAAATAAAAAAGTTTTTTAAGGAGTTTTCTGATTTTTCTTGAAATTTCCAAAGTCCATCAATCATACCTATTTCAAAAATGACCCATCTATCATTCCTAATTCATGTTTGATGAAGTTTAAATGTTCTTCACTAAGGGGTTTTGTAAAAATATCTGCCAATTTGTGAGTTGTATCAACAAATTCTAATACAACCTTCCTTTTTTACACATTATCACGTAGAAAATTATGTCTAATATCAATGTACTTAGTTCTAGAATGTTGAATTGGATTGTTAGATAATTTTATGGCACTAGTGTTATCACATTTAATGGAGGTACAAGAAACATAAACATTGTAATCCCTTAATTATTATTGAATCCAAAGTACTTGAGCATAACGACAACCTACGGATATGTATTTAGATTCAGCAATAGACAATGACACACAATTTTGCTTCTTGCTAAACCAAGAAACCAAGCAATTGCCTACAAAATGACAAGTACCAGAGGTACTTTTCCTATCTAATACATTTCCAGTAAAATCAGTATCAGAATAGGTAGTCAAATCAAAAGAATTATTTCTAGCATACCACAAGCCATAATGCACAGTTCCAATCAAATATTTAAAAATTCTTTTCATAGCACTCAAGTGAGATTCCCTAGGAGACGATTGAAATTTAGCACACATACACACAACAAACATAATATCTGGCCTAGAAGTATTTAGGTACAACAAACTACCTATCATACCTCTATATTGCTTTTGATCCACATGTTTGCCATTTTCATCCAAGGAAAACTTTGTGGTAGTGCTTATGGGAGTCTTGTTAGCTTTAACATCTTCCAATCCAAACTTCTTGAGCATCTCTTTAGTATACTTGAATTGGTTGATGAAGATTCTATCTTCACGTTGCTTGACTTGAAGTCCCAAGAAATACTTTAATTCTCCCATCATGCTCATTTCAAATTCTCCCTGCATACACTAAGAGAACTCCTTGCACAATTTCTCATTAGTAGCATCAAATATGATATCATCTATATAAATTTGAATAAGCAAGATATCATATTTATAATACTTAATGAAAAGTGTTGTGTTTGCTTTACCTTTTTTAATACTATGATCAATGAAAAAACTACTCAACCTATCATACCAAGCTTTGTGGGCTTGTTTAAGGTCATATAAAGCTTTGGTAAGTTTAAAAACATGATTTGGAAATTCAAAATCTTCAAAGCCAGGGGATTGTGTAACATAAACTTCTTCATATATAAAACCATTCAAAAAGGCACTTTTCACATCCATTTGAAAAAGTTTAAAGTTCATGTGAGATGCGTATGCCAATAACATTCTAATAGCTTCTAATCTAGCTATAGGTGCAAATGTTTCATCAAAATCTATTCCTTCCTCTTGATAATATCCTTATGCTACTAACCTAGCTTTATTCCTAGTTATGACATCACTTTCATCAAGTTTGTTCCTAAACACCATCTAGTTCCTATAACTGATGCATCTCTAGGCTTAGGTACTAAAGTCCAAACATTATTTCTATCAAATTGATTTAGTTCATCTTGCATAACTAACACCCAAATCTTATCATCGAAGGCTTCATTCATATTCTTAGGTTCAATCTGAGAAATAAAAGCAAGGTTGTTATGAATATCTTTAAATTCAGAAT
This sequence comes from Dalechampia spathulata, assembly GCA_948192965.1. Lineage (NCBI taxonomy): Eukaryota > Viridiplantae > Streptophyta > Magnoliopsida > Malpighiales > Euphorbiaceae > Dalechampia > Dalechampia spathulata. The sequence goes on from CANYBF010335115.1 coordinate 11,091, forward strand.
GAGTTGTTACCCTTTTTAATGTTTCACCTATAACTTGTTCCTTGGAGTGTCCTTTGGGGAATTGACACTCCTTTGGAAGATCATGCTCAATATAAGGTGCAACTAGGTGAGGAGGAAGGTCATTCAATTCTTCCTTGTCAACATCTTTTGGTGTAGTTTCTTGTTGATGCTCTTGTTCTTCATTTTGTTTCAATAAGATTCCTACACCATCATCAACATTATCCTATTTTCCTATTTGGCAAGCTTCACACACTTTGCCCTTTGCAAATTTGATCTTTGGAAATCCAACTATATGTTCGTTCTTCTCAAGATCTCCGATGCTTTTGAAACTAGCATGTCCAAGTCTTCTATGCCAAAGCCATGAGTCCTCACTTATAGAAATAAGACACTTCATATTTGTTACACCCGTGTTAGAGACCCTAGGAGTTATGCATTTATGTGTGCATATGTGTAGATGAATGGTAGGATTTCCATATATATATGTGATGTGTTGGAATGCGTGATGATGGTTTTATGCTCATGCGTATATATGATGCTAAGACTTGCTATGTATGTTTTTCTTGGCTTGACTTGTGTGTCGTC
>CANYBF010335117.1:0-23684 GCA_948192965.1 Dalechampia spathulata
GACAGTGACATGGGGCTGAAGTATTTGCTTGAAGGCTGTCCCAGATTGCAGAAGCTTGAGATTAGAGATAGTCCATTTGGGGATGGAGCCCTGCTTTCTGGCCTGCACCACTATTACAACATGAGATTCCTTTGGATGTCTACTTGTAAGTTAACCCGTGGAGGATGCCAGCAGATTGCTCGGGCGTTGCCTCATTTAGTGGTGGAAGTGATTAATCATGAGCATGAAGATGACATTGATGACTTTATCAATACATTATACATGTATCGGTCCCTTGAAGGGCCGAGGGATGATGCACCCAGGTTCGTCTCCATCTTGTAGCCATTTTTCATGCTGCAGGACAGTGTATCTAGTGTTGTTTTGTTGGCTGTTGGACAAGTGGCAAAACTTTTTTGGGAACTCATCGAGTGCAAGTGGAACGTGCCCTAGTGAAGGTGTTTGCAATCTTTGGCAGAGAAAGTTGAGCAAACATTTACTGTCCTTTTCCTGCAACGTTCAGAATTGAATTTAGAGAAAATCACTGCGAAGGACCTGAGTTTTTTTCCCCCTTTGCTTAGGTTCTTGATGGCGATATATATTCAAGGAAGGGCTAATGCAGAAGGTAGAACCCTCTCTAAGGATTACTCTACTGGATCATTCATGTATCGGTATGCCTCTAAATTTTTAAGTTTCTTCTTTCTTTTGTATTCTTTTGATCATAAAGGAGAAGGCTGCTGTAACGAAAATGCAATGCTTGAAATCAACATGGAGTAAGAAGAATGATAACTTGAGGAAAGATTCTTTTGACCACGTTGGCATTAGCAGAGGAGCAAGCTTTGGGTTGTTATTGGGAAGGCAGGGTGGAAATCTTATTTTTTAATGAAGTTTTAGGCAGTCTTAAGAAGCTGTAGCATCCAACTCTGGAATTGATTATTGTAATCTGAGAGTAGTAATAAGTGTCAAATCTTCACATGAACGAACCCTATGACTTCAGTGAGAACCTGCCTGCTTTCCCCATATCCATCCATATCTTAATTGTTTTCTTTGAAATGTTTGAATGATGGATTGACAACGAGGGCCATTAATAATTCATGAAAAGTACATGTTGCAGGCCCCTTCATTACCTTTGTGGTGGGGATTTACGTGAAGAGAATCTCATCTCGCAATCAAAAGGATTGGATGGTGGTGATCGTTTATCAATTCTCATATCCCTTGAAAGGGTTGTGTCCTCATATTTCAAGTCAGTCATAGATTTAGTGCATACAATCTATCAGTTCAGTTTGATACACGAACTCTGAACCGCTAATCTACAAACCTTCGAACCAAACCGAATCAAACTAAACAAGATTAATTCTTTCAATTCTTGATCTAATTCGATCTTGAACATCCCCATAACACTGCTAGCAAACACCAAATGACTTCACTGTGCATGTCTTTATCTTATGGCTGATGGTGGGACTAATTATCATCATCATCTATTCATTTCATTGATGATTTGTCACGCCCCTGTGGTTGCATTATAAAGCAAAAAGGGGTCACTCCCTCCCACTCATTATTAGGAAAGAAATTACAATCTCAATCTCTATCTCAATCTGCCATGTTTGTTGGTACTCTTTGTGGCAAGTTGGTAAAAGCAAAGTTCATCTTGAAAGTGGGATCTGACTGTGCAAATTGAGCAACTAATGGGAAGCAAAGCTTAACCCTTTTTCTTGCTTATAATTTGATGGGTGTTTGCTTGTTATAGCTCCTCATTTTCAAACACTACTCCATTCTACAACCATATTGGTGGGTTCCTTCGACTCTAATCCATCATTTGCCCTCATTTCAGCTTTCTCCACTCTTGTTCATAAGAATTATTAAATTATATTATCTTTTCATTGGGATATTAAAGAGAGGCTTGCCATGAGATTGACCAGAGCTAAAGACTGGTAGCCTCTGCTTTTGTTGATTCATTATTATCTTGTCAGTTTGCTTTACAAGTTTTCCTTATCTTTAATCATAAAAGGGAGCTTGTCAGTTTATACCATCAACTTTTCAATTATAAAATCAATATCATTCCTTCATTCATTCATTCAAGTCTTTTATCTATAATTTTTGATGATTGATCTGAATTCCTGTTTAATCAAACATGGTTTACATTCATTGTAAAAAATTATTAGAACAATAAAACCCACATGGTTTACCAACAATTCATAGCTGAAAATAACATAATAAATGTCATAAACTGTCATCTAGTTCCTCTAAACAGTCATCTTCTTCATACTTTGGTGGTAAAGTTTCTTCAAGCTCACCTCTTTGTTCATGTCCCTCTCATTGGAAGCCAGTAGCCGATCAATCTAGGCCTTTGCAATGGTGGGGGGAGGAAGGCGGTGGAGGTGGCGGTGGTGGTGATGTGGGTCTAGAAAGAAAAGGTCGGTGAAACAAGACTTCTCAATGAAGCACGTTAACGGGTGAAGTAAGCACAAAGTTTTCCACTTCTTTAACAATTAAATATATATTTTGGTTCGGTATTACATTTTTTAAGAAAAGCATTATTAAATTGTTTATTTTTATTGAAGTTAATATTTGAGAACAATAATAAAAAAATATTTTTTTAAAAAAATAAATTGTAAATAACAATTTTAAAAATTAAACAATTAATTTAAAATACTTTTATGCTTCAATTAATTTCCCAGCTAGTATAAGAAAGATAAAAGAAGCAACTCAATTTCCAAGACACTAGCCAGATTCATACCAACCAGTAGTTTAATAATTATATCTTCTTCTTCTTCCTTCTTGCTCTTTTAAGAAGACCATGCAACATATACCATGATAAATAAATATTTATTTATCAATAAATATTTATATATTGATGTAGTTGAAAAGGGTATGAGAGGATTGAATGATCCCCTCAAGCGCATCCGACCCATGAATTTGATCAAACAGTTGTATCCAATTGAGGTAATTAAGGCAATAATAGTGTAGGAAAATCTCACACCCACCTAACACCCCCAGGAAAAATCCTACATGATATGAGTTGAATTTGGACCTTGCCACTCATGCCACTAAGGCTAGAGATCATCCTTACCTTTTGGTGCATAACATAATGACAAATAAGGAATTGGGTGCTTCAAAGTGCAGCCTATGACCCTGAGATAGTGAGATGTTTTGAAGTTCATTTGGGCTCATACCGTTTGAAGGCAGAGTGGGTCATTCACCTTGCCATAACAGAATACATTATACAATTGGGGTTTTAGACAACAAAAGAAGTCTCTCTCAACTTTCTCACAAACCGAAATTCTTACCGTCAAAAAAGCTTCTCCACATGGCAGACGTAATAATGATCTATGATCATCTAAATCCTCCATCACTTTCTTCTTCATTCATGTAGGAATATTTAATTGAACTTTTTGTTTGAGTGTGATCTCTTCAAAGATTTCAGTAAAGCTTGAATTCGAAAGTCTAGCTTATAAATTTTGTTATGATGAAAGAACATCAAAGCACAGATTTCAGCAATCTCAGGAAATTTCTATATTCATACAAAAGAAATGCTTTTTTCATCTAATTATGAGTTCAACTCTAAATCAAAGTAAAAATAGAACAACTTAATATTCTTAATTAATTTTTATAATTTTTTTTAATAATATCTTCATAAGGAGTACTGAAATAATGAATATAATTTCATTGTGTTGAAAGAGAAAAGGACACCAAAAGAAGTGTATCAAGGAATCAGCTTCGGTTTGGTCAAAAGAAGCTTGAAAAGAAACTACAGATATCATTTTCTTTCATGGTGGATCCCAGTTTGGTGAGAATCAACATTACCCTCCTCCAACGAAACCAAGCCTAACGTATTTGTCACCAGCAAAAGGACATTCTGGAGAATCTAAATTTTCTGACATGCCCACACCCCCATTTTTAAAAGACGTAGAAACTTGAGCTTTCCATACAAACTCCTCAACTTTTCTTTACCTTTCTGCTATATCGATATGGAAAGATATGAAGTAGGCCAGAGAATAACTTATCTTATTTCAATTGTTAAACGCCTTACTACCTAACGGAGTTTCAATGCTGAACTCATCGCATGCTGCTAACAGATTTGAGTAAAGACAGATGACTTCTTTGAGATGGAGAGACGAGGGTAAACATATTGAACATGCAAAATGGTGATCACACAAAATGCATAAAGAAGTTGAAAATATATAAAGAAATGGCTGAAGATGCAGTGGACGTCCAACTTCACAATGAAGAAGCTGAAAATACTAGTCAGGGAGCCAACCGCACAATTTTCCAAACTTGTTTCCCGTTGATCACTTCAGGAACATACTGCAGCCTGCACAGAAAAAAAAAGTAACGAACATGGTGGAAATAAGGCCAACTTATTCGAATGAACGAGGTTACCCAAACATATTCCCTGGATGTAAATGCCGTTTTTAGTCCCTCATTTACAAAAATTCTCGTAGTAACTTAGAAGTACAACTTCTACGAATTCTCTGCTAGATATTTTCTGATGTCTTCATGACATTGTGGATAAAATTTTTTAAAAAAAGTTAAAAAGAAGTAATAAGAAGAGTGATTAAAGTAGCTGTTGGTATCACTAGAACAAGAAGAGAAAGCATGAAGCCCAGCCCACGGATACTGACGGTATCAATAGTAGGATCCTAACAAAATCCATAACTGGACCTAGAAAAACTAAACCTTAATTTTAACCCAGCTGTTACTGTCCATATTAAAATACCTCACAAAAAGACACGCACCGTCTCAAAAAAAAAAAGGCCCAAAGCTTACTGGGTGATCAACGGGAAACAAGACTTTTTACTTTTTACTGGCAAAGCAGGAATTAAAACAAGACTACTGGGTGCAAATACCTGTCATGCAAGCGAGACTGCTGTCCTTGCCAAAATTCAAAGCATTCTGGTTTAAGCCTGTATCCTCCCCAGTGTTCAGGTTTTGGGATCAAACTTCTGCACTCACAAGAGAGAAAGATGTGTGAATTATTGCTTTATCCAAAAGAGGATGAAAAGGAAGTGCATATCAGCAATCATATCAAGAATCAATGACAATTATCTCATAAATCTAGCATTAGCAAAAAAAATTTCCAAAGCAACATGCGTACAAAAAAAGTCGCTGATGAATGCTGAAAGAAGATTAGAGGAGCTTACACATTAGAAAACTTATTCTCTAATTCCTTGTATTGCTGGTGCAGTACATGCCTTCCGGGAACTACAGTGCTCTGTATGAAGCAATAAAGACCTATATAAACAAGTAGTTTCACATATCTGACGAAAATGTGGACAAAAGTAAAAGCAACCTGCTTGCTAACTATTGCACCAATCTGACTGCCTCTGGGGCGGCTATGGAAGTATTGATCAGATTCTTCATCTGAGACTTTCTGCACTGATCCTTCCACTCTTACCTAAATGTTGAAATTCACAATTTGTTAGATAGTGGACACCAACTGCTAGATGAAAGTGATTCAATTATTCTACACACCAACTGTACATCACTTAGCATACTTCAGCACTAGACCAGCTATTAAATTCAAAGGCCAACTGTTCAGGAATCTAAACATTGGCTTAAAAAAACTTCTTTCTTCTCCTGCCCTTGGATTGAAAATCAGCTAATTTCTCCATGTGGTTCATTCAGTTTCTTGTCAGTAGCTGGTGAAACTAAATGACATTTTTACCGTTAAATGGTTGCAGCAATGTTGACAACATCATGTCACCATTCGGAAACCTCTCAAAAATTCAGGAATCACTGACTGCTTTTCATAAAAAACTCACATTAGTGTGAGGAAGGTTTAGCATCTGAATGTTATCATTTAGCCGCTTTAATGCTATGGTATGTTACGAAGGGTTGGGCTGTTTGCCCATTAAAGTGGTACATGAATTGGATTCAAATTTTTATGATACAGTGCAGATTGTATACAGGTAGCTGTTAAAGCAACGATACAACCTGTCACTAGTACAGAAGTGGTAAAAAATACCCCTCTAGCTACTGGTTATAATAATCACTGGATTGAGCGCTTGTGTCTTTATCATTCTCTCAAATCCAGTGAGTTCTACTGTTGATCCCCCATATGGTATGGTTCTCTAATCTGATCTAACTTCCTCAAAATCAACTGCCATGTTCTCTAAACCTCGCATATTACTTGGCAATATATCCAACTCCTTATTTCTAAAGTGCACCATTACTGCCCTTTCATCGATTCCACACGGAGAAAGATGAATTGCAATTTTACACATTGCTAAATATCAAAATACTGAAAGATATCTTTTTCCATATGATACACTGTACATATAGCAGGGACAGAAAATATAAAAGTCAGAAAATTCTCATAATTCTTCATCTAATGAATGCTTCAAAAAATGCATAATAAGCAGGAAAAAGAGATGTGACAGAAAAGAACAAGTTAATCTTGAAATATGAATATATGGGGTACCTGCCGATTAAGTCCATCCCAGTAAAAAAGGAGGGATGCTCGAGGATTTTCAGATAATTCCTGTGCCTTGCGACTTTTGTAATTGGTGTACCTGAAATACGTAGAATGACATCAAGATTAAAAACCACATAAAGTTTTCAGAACATGGCATTGTTCTCATTACTGCCATAAAAGTAGCTGAAGAAAAATACCAACCAGACAAATCCATCCTCATCAACTCCCTTTAATAACACCATCCTTGATGAGCTGTAGCAGAAGGGAACATAAAATATGAGGAATGGATTAACAAGTTTCAATCAAACCAACATGAATCTTGAATAAGCGATCAAAGCCTAGATAAAATTCAAAAGCAGTATTTTTGAGGAATAAGCAATAAAATGAATGAAGAGTAACGACCATTTGGAACACCATACTCAATGTCATAAGCTAATAGAAGCACTGATTTGATTTTCATTAACAAAGTGGATATGAAATTAACAAAAACCTGGACATGAAGACTTAATAATGAAATATCCTTTGTACATAAAGGAACTACCAATTCCAATATTAAAGTTCCCAAAATCTGCAAGGATCTATGAATGCAAAAGGCCTGTAAGAATTGTTGAAATAGGAATTTTCAGAACAAGATGACTTTAGAATCAAATTTATGATGTTGACTCAGAGCTTGTGAGGAGAATGTTGTTCATATTTGGGGCAAAATCTTCCGTTTTTTCTCTTATAAAGTCATCTTATAAATATTCTTTTTGTTGGAATCACTTTCCACCACAAATTACCAGTCAAAAGAACCACTGTCAATTTTTACAGTCACAAGCATCCATGTCCTCTCATGTTCAGAAAGATATGATGAAACATGTCAATAAATGACAACAAGCAGGTGAAAAATACTTACGGTTTTCCATCCTTTCCAACGGTTGATAAGGCCATAGCATTTGGCTCCTTCAATCCAGCAACCACAGCATCATCAAACCATTTTCTGAACTGCAGGACAGCAATTGGTTAAATTCTGAGATAAAGGTTTCATCTCTCACCAGTGAAAAATAACAATGATGTTGTTGACTAGCAAGCATCACCGAACAAATTAAAGTACAATCAATACTGTTGACACACACCTGATCAACAGGGTTAGCCTTCACTTGTTCCTCTAGGAATTCAGGAGAAATATAATTCTCTCTCAAAGCTGATATATCAATTTGAGGAGGCTTTCCAATTCGAACGCACATGGAAGTGCCTGGATATTGTGGAAGATGTAGTTTATATTTCTCTACGATAGATGGTGGGACAAACCTACCACCTAAAAAGTGGTGCGGGCCAGAAAATTTCTTCGCACACAACTTTGGAGCAGTCAAAGAAACCTACAAATGCTGAAGTTGCAATAAGAAGATGGTTTGGTCCATTAAAGAAATAAACAAATGCTTAAAATTATCAAAACACTGAAGATAGGTTGTTGAGTTCTAAAAGACCATAATTAAATTCCATCAGAAGCATACCAACATGTCCGGTTTGATTCCTTCACCGCCAACGTTACCATCTTCAACATGCCATCCAGATGGAATATCTACAGAGACAATGACTGGGGAATTTTTGTGATTTTGGTTGAACTTATTCAAGTGAATCAACTTTTGAATTAGATCATCAAAAGGTGGTCTAGGGGTACCTGAAATACTTGAAAATCTCATAGTTCATTAATAAACAAGAATTAAGGAGATTTAATTGGTAAAACATTTGCGTTCAGATAAACTAAACGCATTAGCAAAGAGCAACAGAAAACCTAAACCACAAAACTATCTACGAATAAGAAAAATAATTTTATGAAATCATAGTCCACAAGAACTCGAAAAGCAGTGCTTAATAATTGCAGGATAAACTTGAGAACTAGCAAACAACGTTTAGAACATGTATCTTGAAAATAATGAGAAGGGCAACCATGACTCTTCAGAATACCCAAATATAGACTAAATAAGCAGCTACTGAAAAATAAGAATACCATGGAATGAGAACCCAAACATAGCATCTAGCAAGATATCAAAATCCTTAGACAAGTCCAAGGGAAGATCTTCCACTGCTAAGAAAGGGACTGATAGTGATTCAAGCTACAAAGTGACTAAAATCAAGTTAGAATCCGAATGAACTACAATATTTAAACTTCAAAAATATATGTATTTGAACTCGTGGCCGTACCTGTGTAACCAAACCGGTATAAAGAGGTTTGGCAGTACGCTTAGGATAACAAACAAACGGCTTGTAACCAAAATGATGCAAATGGCGAGCTGCTACTAAACCATCACCGCCATTATTCCCTGGACCGCAAACAGCAAGTACTCTATTATACTCGCTGGGTTTATAAACCTGCCAAAACAATTCAATTTCAAAAGACAACCACCAGTAACTTCTTAATTCCAATAGCTAATCAAACGACTGAACGCCAACTCAATTACAGCATATTTACCTCAGCTATAGAAGTAGCAGCGCTTAATCCAGCCAATTCCTGAAAAGCAACGTCAACGCATTAAATAACAAGCAAAAATAAAAACACAAGAGAAAAGTAAATTACAAAATTCATTGGAATTAGACAAACTACACCATCAACTGATCGACGCTGAAACCGAGAGGTCCCATGAGAATTTCATCAATCTCAGCAGCATCACGCTGCGTAAGATAGGAAACAACGCCGTCCTGACTTTGAACGTTTGGCTGCTGCATTTCTCCTCCAGTCAAGCCGGCGGATGATTTAGAACTGAAGGAACAGATCTGAGAGCTTCTAGAATAGCAAGTGGCAGGGATCAAGGTTATGCAAGTGCTCAGGCGATGGTTCGTGGCCGGAGAGGAGGAGAGGTAGCGAGAGGATTCGGAAATGGTGCGACGATGAGCAGTGTTATTGTGATGGTGAAGATTGGCGAGAGGAAATGTGAGAAAATGTAATTGAGCCGGAAACGAACATGTCATAGCTCGTGTCCTGCGTATCAATATCATGGTTGGTTTTGATTATTAAAGTAATATTTAAAAAAAAAAAAAAAGGAAAAGAGAAAAAGATACTGTGCGGAAGTGGCCGGACCTGAAAGAAAGCCAGGAATCATTCGCCGGAAAAATATTATGAGCCAAAAAATAAATATAATTATCTGTAACCATAATAAAATAATATATGTATATAAATACACCCACAAATAAATTATCTTTCTATTTAAAAAATAAAATAATTATCAATAAAAATATTATATTTAATTAATATTTATAAGTTTATAATATATTTATATAATTACAAATTTATATATTATATATTATATTTTTGTTTAAATTAATAAATTAATTTTTAAGTTTTTTACTGAATCGATTCAATTCAAATATTATTTAATTTAAATTTAATTAATTTATTAAATAAATTTTTATACTTATATTTTAAGTGCAAAATACATATTAAAATAAATAAATTATATAAAAATTAAAAATTCAACATAAAATTATTCATGTGTCAAAATAAAAAAACATTGATTTTAAAATATTATTTTTTAGTTACTTTTACAGTACAAAATAAAGTCTAAATGAAGGTTAATTTATGGATTTTTATTAGCTAGTTGTGTTGATATTATATTGATATATCTACATATATATTATATATTATGTATAATTATCATGTTGTTCAATAGAAGAAAAAATATGCATTATATTATCTTATTGTAAAGATATTAAATCAATATAAAAAATTATTAATGTAATATGATATGATTTGGTAATTTAAAATCATAATAAATATATATTATATATAATTCAAATTATTATCTAAAATATTTAAAATTATCAATTATTTGAGTAAGAAGCAAGAATTGGTTAAAATCATCCATCATTTAAAAATTTATTTTTTAATTTTATTATATTATTAATTAAATGAAAAATAAATGGAATGGTTTAAGATTTTTAAATTTATTTTTATAATAAAATCTAACTATATGCGATATTGATATGAAATGCTTTGAATTAGACTTGGAATTTTATTATCCATCATAATATTATCGGTCAATATAAATAATTTTGTACAAAAATTTGAAACAAATGAATAATCCTGATAATGCAACATCAGCATGATGACCAAAATGCCCCTGCCAGCCCCCAAGCGAACCCAAGGAACTTACTTGGCAGCTGGCACGGACGCGGACACGGAAAAAGGGAAAATAAAAATTGCGTGCCTTAGACCGATCACTATTAGCCACGTGGTGCTTTTGTGGCATCGTATGGAATGTGTACGTATCCCCATTTGATCCTGTCAAAAGAAACGGTATGTCGTTTGTTTCCTTTTATCGTCTGTTTCAATTGCAGGGACTTCTCTTTTTTTTTTGAAATTTATCATCTCAGAAATCGCCGATTTTAACTGCTAAAAAGTAGTTATTTTGGATGGCAGCCAATTCGAGCCGGCAAGGCTCCTTGTACGGTGGCGCAGCTCCTTACAGATCCAGGTATTATAACTTTGGTCTTCTTTTTTCTTAAGGTTTGGGCTTGGTGTGTTTTGATTTTTTTGATTGTTCGATATTTATATCCGTTTAAATATGTTGATAATCATTTTGCAGGGAAGGACTTAGTACGAGACCAGTAGCCAGCTCCGATGAAATACAATTAAGAATTGATCCCATGCATGCTGACCTCGATGACGAGATCTCCGGTCTTCATAGCCAAGTAAAGCTTTTGAAAAACGTGAGTTTTTTTTTTCACAAAAACTATCGTGGTTCTATTTGAGATTTTTCATGATCGGAGCGGATTAATTTGCAATTTTCTGAATTATTATTTTTTATAGACCTTTATTTCTAAGGAGGTGGATGCCATTATTGTTATTACAAAAAATAAATTAATAAATTAATATACGTTCAGTTAACATGACCCGCAGCAATTTATCTTTTTCAAGCGATTGAATTCAGTTTGGTAAAATTTTGGTGGAATCTCGTTCTTTCAGCTTACAGCAAAATAAGCTTTTCGTAGACAAGTTGAATCTTGCTATAATTGACTTGATCTATAACAATTCAATTCAGCGTGGTTTGCTATTACTTATTTGCAATGGCTAGACGGGTGAAGTCTTGCCAGAATTGTCTTGATTCTGTTGTTTTTTGAGTTATATTTGTTGCTGTATGATTAAATTTTTCTACTCTTTTATATATGAATGTGATGCAGGTAGCTCAAGAGATAGGGTCAGAAGCAAAGTTCCAGAAGGACTTCTTGGATCAGTTGGTATGTGTCCCATTTTACATGTCCCCAGTTCATTGTGTTTTTGCTGCTTCATCTACCTTTTGAGTGTATCTTACTGCATTTCGTTTCATCTTCTGCTCTACTGTCTCACTGTTGGGCGGCCGATTTTGAATGACTGTTAGTAGTAATTTCACTTGTAGTTTACGAATTTTTAGACAATCACTTTTATTTCCAGTTATTAGCATGGGATGGTGGTGGTTGTATCATGCATTTGTCAAAACTAAACCTGCAGTCCTGTGTGGAATTCTCTTTAGAGTAACGATAGTGATGAAACGTTATACTATCTATCTGCTTATTATCTTGAGGTATTATAGTCTGAAAATTGGATGGAACAAATGAGAGGGAAATCAAACATGCATTTGTTATGATAACTAATTTAACTGGTGGACGTTTAAGATGATGATACAGACCAGAGAATTCCAAATTCTGCTAAGGGAGAAGGGTACATGACAGTAAAAATGCAAAGAAAGAAATTTGCACTTCGTGTGTTCCTCTCTTGGGTGGTTGGAAAAATGTTGACAAATGTACCAATTTGATGATAAAAATTTACAACTTTCCTTGGAAGTTCAAAATCAAGACATGACCGAGGAAACAATCAAAGAACAAATGTTAATTTGCTAAACGAGGGCCTGGTTTTGCGCGTGGATGAAGTGACACAGTAGCATTGGATCATGTTTATGTGTGTTCATGGGAATTACAGGACTGTTTGTTTGATTTTGAGCCGTTTTGCTTGAATTGCAGAGCAAGCCATCGTTTTTAATTGTCTTTGAGTCATGTTTGTGTGTGTTCATGGGAATTACCCGACTGTTTGTTTGATTTTGAACTGTTTTGCTTGAATTGCAGACCAAGCCATTGTTTTTAATTGTCTTTGCGTGAATAAAAAGACTCATGTGCTTGCCAAGACTAGAAACTCAAAAATTGTTTTACTTTATGGATTGAACATGCACAATTTCAGTTTGTAGCAGTTTCTTCTTCGTTCCCATACTAATAGAAATCTTAATCTGCGACAAAACAGCAAATGACAGTGATAAAAGCTCAAGCAGGTGTGAAGAACAACGTAAGAAAATTGAACAGGAGCATCATCAAGAATGGCGGAAACCATGTAGTCCATGTGGTTCTTTTTGCTCTATTTTGCTTCTTCTTAGTCTACCTATGGTCCAAAGTTTCAAGAAGATAGTCTGGCAGACACCGAGAAGAATGTTTATGACTGGCCGGTCATGCCGAGTTATAGGCTATGTCAACAGTTTTAGCTTCTTTATATAATCCCTTCTGAACTTCACATCTCATGTAACTAAGGGAGCTTATAGCTATGATTGATGTCAGATTTTAATGTATAAACAAGGACAGGAATTCCATACAATTTAAGGCTTCATTGATGCATAAGTGTGTTTGACATGGTTTTAAATTTGATTGTCATTATAATTTCTGATTTAATCGAGGCAAAAATTGTAAAAGTTCATCCTTATTTGACCGAAAATGTCAAAACAAAGGAAAACAACAAGGGCTTGAATGGTTAGAATGTGCCGAGTTGCTCTTGAACTTTATTTAATAAATTTGAGATATATACTTTATAACAAATATATAAAATATTTTTAATTTAATAATTAGTATAAAATCTAAAAAGAAATATAAGAAAGTTGGAATATTATATTTTTATTAATTTTTAAAATAATAAATAATTTATTTTATAATTTATATTTATTAAATTTATTTGAAATTAAATTAAATTTATTTAAATTAATGATATATAACACATTTGATTATAAATAAATTAAATTATTCCTTCTTACGGAAGAATGACGGCGTTACGTGGTTCTAAAGTCAGGGATTGGATTGTAAATTATGAAAGATTATGAAGTCGTAAATATTAAAAAGAAAAAATTGAGGGAAATCCAGTTCGCTTTAGGACAAAAATATAAAGATCAAAATTAATAAATTGTCTTCCCTCGAATTAATACTTTCGAGTTAAACGTCACCGTATAATCTTGTTAACCCCATTCCCAAGTCAAGACAATATGCGTCTAAACCCCTCGCAGGCTAACTGTTTGTAGAAATGTGCATGAGAGATCGGTGGGAATAATATTATTCACTTCATATTATCCTGTTGAAGCGGACCTTATTGAACTTGCTGTGATCATCGATATTTTAGCTCCAAATGAGAAGATCCGCATGGCTGCAAGCTATAGTAAGTTACTGTTGAACTCGAAAGAAATGTGAAAATAATTATTACCTCACTCAAATTTTCAGTTTTGTTGCTGATGATTCCTTTCACGAAATTTTCTCCTGCAGCGCTGTCGGCATTTGCTATCATCTTCTTCCTCCGTCGATGGAGGAGATTATTATCGGTGCATCTGCACATTACGACGAGACCTTCCTCGCAATCGTTGTAAGTAAAGCTAATTTATTTGCTACGAGCATAAGCCTGTTACAATTAAGTTATGACTCTCGCAGTTGTTTCTAATTTGTATTTGTTCTTCTTCCATTTTTTTTTCGGTTTTTAAAAGTTTTGCACAGTTGTAGTTCTGTTACTGGTCAAATTAATGGTTGTTTAGGGAGATCCGAAATGCAGTTATTAAATTGCAGATATATTCATGCCACAGGTTTGTCCATCTCTCTGTATCCAAGCAACGGCCATTTTAAATTGATTAGTGGTGATATTTTTTCTGTTCAATGCCCTTCTTCTTCTTCTTGTTTTGAGAATAAGTTTATCTGTATCTGTAGGAAGTAGCAACGCTAAGGAACAGAGTTACTATGAAATACTTGGTGTTTCTGAAAATGCTAGCCAAAATGAGATAAAAAAGGTGTTTCATTCGGTGAGTACATTCTAGTGATTGCATTAAGTAGTTGCGAAATTTATTTTCTGCGATTATCTTGTTTCTACACCATGCTTCACTGTTCGTGTTGCTTCTTTCCTTTATTTATGATGTTGCAGCTAGCAAAGAAATACCACCCAGATGCAAATAAGAATAATCCTTCTGCTAAGAAGAAATTTCAAGACATAAGAGAAGCCTATGAGGTTCATGTTGTTCCTCCATTGATAGAAAAAATGTTCTTGTTACTCTTTTTTTCTTTTTTTCTTTTTTGCTTTTATTCTGTTCTTTACTGTGTTTTTCTGAGGTACAGGATCCATCTTCAATAAATTCTTAGTTATATGCTAATATTCTTCTTACTTTCCCCCTTGTAAACGTTAGACTCTCAGAGACTCTGAGAAGAGGGCACAATATGACAGGGTAAGATTACCTCATTCTTTGATTATCGTGTTATGTATAGTTTCTAATGTTGGTGTATTGTTAATTTTCTCTATGATACAGTGCTAAAGTGAGCGTTAATGGTAATTGTAAATAGTAGTTATGTTGACTTTTTAGTTTCCTAATGACTTTAGGATGTGTTTTATTCAAAGCCTGCATTTTGATTATGGGCTTTGAACCAACTGAATTACTATTCATCTTGATCTCAGATGAAGAGGTATGCCAAAAGTTCAGAAAAGGTAGAATATGGCACAGACTTTGCTGATTGGTTTGGACATGGGGCTGAAGATGCTGCACAGTTTAGACACGATGCTGGTAATGGAAGAGGGTTTTCTTATTCTTATCAGACTAATTTCTCTGATTCATTCCAAAAAATTTTCTCAGAGGTATTATTTGAAGTGTTTTTACATCCTTCATCATGACATGACATCTTTCTGGAGTTGTTAAATCCTGAAACTACAGGTCATTTTTTTCTTTGCAGATCTTTGAAGATGCAGATAAATTTACATCTGACATACATGTGAGACTATTTTGCTTTGGTCTCCAATGCTTTTCTCAAACTGATTAATATGACATACTTGTGTTGTATCTTGGTATACAGGTGGAGCTAGTGCTCTCTTTTACTGAATCTGCTCGAGGGTGCACTAAGCACCTGTCTTTTGATGCATTCATTCCATGTGATTCATGCGGTTAGCAATAAAAACTTTTCTTTTTCTTTTTTTATGAACTTCTTCGGAAAAGTTCTCATTAATGCTTAGGAGTCCATACCAGCTATTTGTTTTGCTTAATGCATTTGGGAAATTCAGTTTTTGGATTTTCATATTGCTATAACATGTTCCATATTGTTCTTTTGAGAAGTCTCATATTGTCTGCAGGTCGGAACCTTGCATATTTTCTTGGAGACTTTTCATAGCTCAATATAAGTTGTTTATTGTCTTCTTTGTTTCCTTTCCTAAATTCTTAATGTAGATGGGCATGGTTTTCCGAGTGATGCCAAAACAAGAATATGCCCAACTTGCAGAGGCATTGGAAAAGTAAGTTTCTTGAAATTCTACACATGTAATATTAATAAATATGAGTTGGGGTTTATTTTTTTGGAATGACTTCCTTTTTTGGTTCCCTTCGCTTAGTAACATTAAAATGTCTACCAGATCACAATCCCTCCATTTATGTCATCATGCAGCACTTGTAAAGGGTCCGGCCGAATTATGGAGGTTAGATTTTGATATATTGAAAACATGTTTTATTCTGCATTAGAACTACTGTTATGGTTATAAAACATTTGTGCAGGACTACTGCAAATCATGCAAAGGATCAGGGGTGGTTGAAGGTGTTAAAAAAGTTAAAGTTACTGTACCAGCAGGTGGGCTTCTTTAGTTTTGATGATGAAACTGGGAAGTACACTAGAACTTACATTCAAGTTTTAGGATTACTTGAATATTTGCTTGGGCTTGCTAGAAATCGTTGCATTTGTCTATGTACATACTTAAATTCTCTTTTTCAAAAAATTATATGCTAAACTAAATAGGATGGGCTTTTGTTTCTATACCGGACTTAATGCCAAGTTCCTATCCGAATGTCATCCTGGAAATTGAACATACGATGATAGAAGACACTACTTGACTGAACAGTTCAATTGAAAGCCTTGAATTCAATAATATTGTCAAGTGCTATGTAGAGTGAATAAGAAGGAAACTTGTAGATTATTGCTTTGGGGCCTCTTTTTATTATTAAAATTATTTTGGTGACAAAATTATATTGTCATTGATCCTGATGTCGATCCTCTTATGCATTTCTTGCTTCTCTCTGTGTCGTTTAATTTTTGGAATAATTGAATCAGGTGTTGATTCTGGAGATACAATACGTGTGCCAGGAGCTGGGAACACTGGCAGACGAGGACATCAATCTGGCAACTTAATTATTAGTCTTAAGGCACTGAGCGCCCTGTCATTTTTTGCTCATATATAATTGGATTCATTATTTTAAAGCCCATTTTCTTCTTTGTGTTGATCTGTTTTTTTACTGAGCTTTGTTAATTATGGACTTATAGCCGCTACTGCTTCTTGTTGGTAAAAATGATGCTATTACCCTCTCATGCCTACCCTTTACTCAATTTTCTAAGATAATGGTTGGATATCATGACGATGTTTGTCATGGTCAAATGCATTAAGTAGTGACATAATTTTAGTCCTATGTCACCACAATATTCAAATAACTGAAGAATAGGTTTTATCTCCATTGTGATGTAAACAGATAGACATATAGCTGTGAGTACTGTTTGGATAAGCTGTGACATGCTCATTAAACATCGGAGAACATAAAGATTTTAGAATGGATATATGAACATGCTGATATCTATGTTTTAAGGTGAATATGTCGTTTATATAAGGAAAGATAAAAGTTTGAAATGCATGTATCAAGGAAAATGTTGGGGTGGCAACCATCGAAAACAAACTGAGAAATGAGGCTGAGATAGTTTCTTCTTGTAAACTATGTATTGGTTATCTTCTAGTTTGAATAACTGAAATCTTATAGCAGAAAACAACAATGGAATTGGTAGTCCTAAATTAACTTGGAAGAAAATTATGCAGGTTGACCTGAAAGTTTTACGTTATAAAGGTCATGCTGTGTATTGATTGGAGCAGAAAGATGCATGTATCATCCAGCTAGTTTGAGACTAAGGCTTGAGTGGATTTTCATGATAAATTGATCTATATTATCTAATAAGTTTCCCTTTGGAATTGTTCAATTTTACTGGGAGAGTAATGGACAAGAAGTATTGTTCCAATGGTTATTGGCTTGTGCTGATTTCCAGAAATGAACGGAATCCACACCTCTTTTATGGAAGTTCTCTCTGAGATTTAAGCTACAAAAAACTGATAGTAATAATTGATCATTTCTTGTTCTGGTGTTGCAGGTTGCTGATGATCCTGTCTTTACCAGAGATGGGGCAGATGTCTATGTGGATGCTAACATTAGCTTTACCCAAGTGAGAATTAAATTTACATGTCCTATTAAAATAAATTTAATAGGTTCTGGAGAGCATGGAAATGTATCGTCCTGTTTTTGTAATTTCCTTATGTCATACAGCATCAGCATTATTTCTCTCGGAGAAAAAGATTGTTTATTCAAATTCACAATCTTCATGTCTGAGGCATGTGACAGAGTCTAAAATGAATATATCATTCTTTTATCTTGTCAAAAGTTTACTTTTCTTCAATGGTTGTTATGACTGTTTGACAATGTGATCAACATGGAAGGTTACAGTTTCTTGTGTGATAATAATATTTAGCCTCACAACATACCATAAATAGGAATCTTCTCAATGACTGGAACAATTATAAAATGCCGCATGTTCACACAGTTATAAAATTTTGCACAGCATTTAACTATTTTCTTCAATGAATCTATGGTCTTTTTATATTTTTTATCTCCTTTCTCTTACAGGCTATCCTTGGTGGTAAGATTGACGTACCAACTTTGTCAGGAAAATTCCAAATCAAGGTAAGTTGTTCTCGTTGCTAATGCCCTTCAAGTTGTTATTGAAGGGGACATACTAAATATTATTACCTGTGTTTGAATGAGTTAGGCATCTGCTGGGGATAAAATTTGGTCTTCTTTATCACAAGAATGGTAACTTCTAAGTGGATATCTTATTAGACATGAGAGGATGTACTGGCCCTGGATCTCTTCTTGTTTTAGAAATTAGGTTGGCAAACAAAATTAACATCGATCTGTTTTAAAATATGCCAAATAGTATTTGAGCATGTGCTTGACCAGAAACTTGATGCGATTTACATGCACTAATGTAGCAATATGTGAAAAGCAAAGATGAATTTAAATTTTAACACATTATTATAACATAAACTGAAATTGAATATCATAATTATAATTTTTTTAATATTTAATGTTCCAGTAGTGATGTTTGAGTATATTAGGTTATGGATTGGGTGAACACTCAAATTTGGAAAGTTCAAAATATGATTCCATCTCCAATTCTGACTATACGATCCTTTCTTTAGGTTTTGTACATGACTCCAATTGTTCTTTCCCTAAATTTTTTACATGATTATAGCCGTCTCTAAAGTGTAGGCTTTGTTTTGTCGAATTTGAAACAAACTTCACATGCTTTATTATCATACATGGCTTTCCTCAGATACCTAAGGGGGTTCAGCCTGGACAACATCTGGTCCTCAGAGGCAAAGGTAAATTTCACTATAGGTTTGAATCTACTTGTAACTTCTTCCGAAAATATGCTTACATTTTCAAGCTCCGGCAGGACTACCAAAGCATGGTTTTCTTGTAGACCATGGTGACCAATTTGTGCGTTTTCGCATTAACTTCCCCACGTAAGATCTCCTTTCACTTCCTTCTGTTCTGGGAGGGGTATGCTCTTATGTGTTAATATCACTTTCATATGAAAATATAAATTGTAATTGCAGTTGCAGTTTACATGTTTTTAAAGTCAAGTTATAATTTCATGAATGATTCTGAAATGTGGAAATATGCTTAGGATTTGGATAAGATTTAGGATACAGACTTGCACGATGCATAAACAACACCAAAACTTCATATAAGACCAACATGCTATAGAGGCAACATCAAATCACTGACGGATTTAAGAATTATAACGAACTACAAGAACCTTGTGAAAACTAACGTCAACTAAGACAAGCCACTATATTGGCATATTTTATCCATGTTTCGCTTGCTTCTTATTTCCTACTACATGCTTTTTGGGGTATGTAGTATCTCTCTTGATGAAAGAATATTGTTTTATTTATATTCATGACTGCAAATATTTATTTTGTTAAACAATTTGATATGCTTAATGACAAGTGACCAACGTTTTTTTATTTCTGAAGTAGGTTACGTTCAGGTAGAGCCTTGGTCTCTCATGACCCTCTTTAACATTCATAAGTTCTACAGTAGAAGATTCATTAGGGTGTCTTTTGCTTATGTTTTAGTCTGATATCTACTATGTGATATTTTGTCTTTAGTGAATTAAATGAACGTCAACGAGCTATATTAGAGGAATTTGCTCTGGAGGAGATAAACAATGAAAATGGTACTTTAACTGGAGGAAATTGGTAAGCATATCAATCTTGTCAATACGTTGGTTATTTGATGCTTCTTGTTCTTGCAACTTTCTTCACACTTAAGGATTATTTGAACTTACTAGTTTTTAGTTCCATAAAATTTCAATGACTTGCGATTCTTTTTGATGAACCATCTTCTGGATTTTATTGATCGCTTAGTCTCCGCTGATCTTGTTCAATGTATTTTTTATTGACGATAAATACCTTATAATTGCAAACAACTTTATATGATTGGTGGAAAATTGAGCATAGTTGTCCTACTCAGTCAGATATTTTGTGATTAAAGAGTTTGTTTGGTTTATCAGAAGTTATTACGGATTTAAATTTCTGACTGATTCATGTTCCATACAATTGTTGTACGTGAACCTTATATTATGCTGGTTCGTAATTTGTGGATTGACTCGAGCAATGTTATTACCTCTTCCTAAATGATCAATGTGCTTGTTGTCATATCGAGAATTGAATTGCTATATGTCAAGAAGTAGCGATGGGGTGGTCTTTGATAGTTTGGATTAGTATATAGATATCCGAATATTGCCTGCATTGTCGTTGGCTGCTATGATAATTATTTATTCTGATTGTAATGAACATCCTGAAATGGATAACAGGCTTTATCAGCAGCTATCTACTGGTTGAACTTACAGGTGGCAGCGTCTTCTTGAGCATGTGACGGGGCCTAGATTTATGCTTGAATTCTCAGTATTGATGATAGTCCTGCTGTTTCTTGGGAAAATCATAGGGTGAATGCCAAGTCAAATTGGCATTCCGAGGAACTGCACGCTGAACTCTGACTTTGTATCTGGAATTCACCCTCAATGGGATGTCTGCTGATAGAAGGTATCTATTCCGTTTCTCTTCTTCCCTTTGCTATAAAGGTGTGTATTCCTTTACTTTTTCATCCAAGGACCGCCCATGGACCGCCCATCACTACTTGGACTGCCCGTCACTACTAACTTGGTATTTATTTTTCAGTTGAAAGTACGGACAGGACAACCTCAATGCATGTAGGACCAACTATATTGTATATGGGTATGCTATATGAATCGAGTCCGAATCCCTTCCTCTAGGTTTTGATGTATATTTTACATTGTAGATATTTATTCTTTATAAGCATTATTCTGCAATTAATTGGTACTTGTATTGGTGTTAGTTGAGGGTTGATACTCTTCTTCCTGATTAATTCAATAGGATCCACTTGACCAATAGCCAGAAAATCTCAAGTCTACTCTAGGTCAACCTAAAGTTTACTGTTCAAATTCATTTACTTCCACACGGTGAACGTCACCGGTTTACCAACTTGATGGAGTTGGAGGTTGTATTTGCTTTTTGACTTGAATCAGATCATTCTTTGAAATTAATTTGTGATGCGAATTTTTTTAGCTTTAGATTCATTTCAGAACAGATGATTATAATGTTACAGTTGCATGAAATTTGGAAAAGAGAAGAAAGGAAATAATAAGGAAGTGCATTTTGTTGTGGACATGGATGCAGAATAAGCTTTGAACGAGTCAAAACGGCACCTCAAAGAGGCAATTTAGGCTTCATGTTTTTCAACTTTTACAGTGTATAGAACTGAAAGATTATACATGGTATTTCATACGATGGCACGTTTCCATCTCCGAAATTATAACAGTTTGGCGGGATGAGCATAATCCTTCTTAGCTGACAAATACCCGGTGAGAATACTAAAAGCCAGAACACATCAGAAACGTTTATGATCTTCAATCGGAAATATACTTCATATAGGAGATTCTTATCTACATCAAGTCTATGCCAATCATCGATCCGGATACATGAGGTGTGTTCACTTCCTGTCTCTATCCATTTTGCACTTGTTCTAGAGAACAGTTTTCCAGAATTTAAATAGCTAGCACATCTTTAAATAGCTTTGCTGTTTATACTCCTTCCATTATCCTTTTATTCCCTTCACAATTTGGCTTATTTCGATTCTTACCGTAGAGACATTCTTCGGACATTGTTCAATGTCAATACTACCACAAGACATCTGAATATATTTAAGGTCATTCACGCAGGAGAATCAAATATAACTCTTACAATGTTAATACTATACATTGCTAAACAATCTTTGGAATTTTTCATGCATTTCAAATATTTTCTGTGGCCGGAGATAGTCGAAGCATTTCTGTATCTGGAGCAAGGCTCTTTTTCTTGCTTTCTTTCACCTCACCATAGAAGTAAGAAACGAAGCCCCAAAGAGAGAGTGCAAGAGCAACACCCTTTTCTGCCTGAAATTTCTCGTGATAGAAAATGACGGCCAGGATTTCGGTCACGGGAAGGAGAACGGCAATTATGATTCCTGATAACAAAGAGCTTGCGCAAAATATGACGCCTATGGCTCCCAAGAAGAAGAACTGCCAAATTATTGCACTGAACGCTATTATAAGATAATACCTTGTTTCCTCAAGTCCAAATCGTCTTGCTTCTCTCGGGATAACCTGTCAAATAGAATCATATGCGTGTAGAAACTTGTTAACTTACACCATGGAGTTGTTAAAGGCATCCCCGCTATCTACTTGCCTATTTTAGGCGACTTTAAATTGATTATCTAAACTAGTTCCCTTTGTTTCTTCTCCACTCATTTCTCTTCTCATGCTTTTTAACATTCGCTTTTGCCACTTTAACTTCTTCTCTTTGTTCAGACGCCGTCCATTTCTAAATGGATGCCAATGAAAAAGTTTAATAACGACCCACTGATCACCCTTGCTTACTATCTTCTCCTCCATACGTTGCTTGATTTTGTTTTTTTAAGGTGTCTAAACCCCACTTTTCTTGGTTCTTTTTGGATCTAATTCCTTTGTCAAGTAGTGGGTCATTACCCTTTTTTGGGGCTATCCATGTGAAATTCCTAAAAGTTTCTAGGCTAAATGAACCCAAAAATTAAGAATTATGATATTTGGATTGGAAGGAATGAAAATAAAAATAATAAAATGTTAAAGCGAAGGGGAGAAGGAAATTAATTGTTATTTTCCTTTCCCATCTTTCCATCCAAAATCTAAATATAAAAAAATTTACTTGTAAAGGTAAGGTACCATTCATATCCCTTTTCGCATTTATACCCTTTAACATGTTATAAGGTAAAATGGGTGTTATATAAATAAGTATTTTCCCTTATATTAGTTCTCTAAATAATTAAAAATAAATTTATTTCCATCATTTTTTCAAAAATATGTGTAATGAAGAAAAAAATTACAATTATTATTTGCATTTCAAACATATATAAGTGTTAATATTAATCATAATGTAATTATGCATAAAAGTTAAATATAATTATAATATTTAACTAATAAAAGCTATAAATAACACTATTTATCAATTTTTTTACGTATTCCATAAGATTGCATGAAATTGGTGTCAAAGGTGGGCACCCACAATAGTGGAAAGAAAAAGGGACGCCGCAATTTTTGAAAAGGGGAGCCGCAATTTTAGAAGCCATAAGTTTTGAAAGAAAGAAAAAAAAAAGGGAAAGTTAGAAAAATCGGCTCGGTACGCGTTTTGCCTCTCCTATAAATAGGAGAGGTTAAGGCATCAGTTCTGCATCCCAAAATCCCACAGAAATACAAAATACCGAGAGAAAAAATAGAGAGGAGAGGAAAGAAAAATATTTGAGAGTTTTTGATTCGTGTTGTAATTCCAAATTATTTCCTTTTCAATAAAATTCTTCGATCCTTTGTCCGTGGTTTTTACCCTAATTTG
>CANYBF010335264.1:0-11312 GCA_948192965.1 Dalechampia spathulata
CCCCACCCCCCCCCCCCCCCCCCCCCCCCCCCCCCCCCCCCCCCCCCCCCCCCCCCCCCCCCCCCCCCCCCCCCCCCCCCCCCCCCCCCCCCCCCCCCCCCCCCCCCCCAGAAAGAAAGAAAGAAAAGTGAGAAGAAGAGAAGAAATATAATAAGAAAAAAAGAAGATAAAATTGAAAATAAATAAATAAATAAATAAATAATATAAATATAAATTAAAAATCAACCTAACATTAATTTTTATATAAATAAATAAATAAATAATGACATAAATTTAAATTAAAGATCAACCTAACATTAATTTATATGAGTATAGAAAAAGTAATATTTAATATAATATTCATAAATTTGAATCATTCAATCAATCATATCATATGGATTATATTTATGACATGATGAATACAAATCAAATTGATGTAATTGAAGGGCAAAAAACTCATGCATATTAGATAAAGATGAAGATGGAAGAATTATAATGGGGGTTGGTGGGCCCCGATTTCAACCTAATTCAATGAACTCATTCCTAACCAACTATTTGTCTGTTTTTATTGAAGTTCGTCTTTCCCAATAATTTTAATGGTTATATATTGAAATTTATAAAATTTTAATTAAAGGCTAATATTTTTTTATAATTAGCTTTCATTATTACTAATAGAAAAAATTTCAAATTTAATTTCTTTTGTTTATTTTATATTTTAATATGTAAATACTTTTTTAATTAATTATTATCTTATTTTTGTTCAATTAAATCTTTCAACTCTAAATTTTCATATCAATGAACAGTTCTATCACATTTTTCTATCATCAATAATTCAAATGAAATTTTACTTAAATTTTAAAAACTAAATATATATTGCATTTTTAATTATCACATCATTAATTATTTCTCTAATTTCATACATTTATTTTTTCTTCATTTCTTAATTAACATATTCTAAAATAATTAAATATAGTTTTTTTATAAAATTTCTGTTGATATTTATATTAAATCATAGTTAATATGCTAAAAATTCTTTTAAATTCACATTTAAATCATAAAAAAAATACAATTGAAACACTAAATTGAAATAAATATTAATAATTCAGATACTTAATTGAACAAAAAATTATTTAATCATCAAAAAGAGAAAAATACATACCTTAAATTTGTTATTGTTCCTAACTAATATTTTACCCATATTACATAATAATAATAATTATGATTATTTTTTATAATATATTATTCATTTTCGGCATTATCTTCTCATAGCATTATTATTAATAATGATTTACATATATTTACGCATATTTATTTATGTGTATTCATATATATATATATGAATGCAATTGTTATTTATATCAAAATAGAGTTTTTCTATCAAAAAGCTAATATTTATATTTCAAAAAATTCTTTTTTATCCATTTATATTTGATATTATATTGATAAACAAAAGATAATTAAATATTCATATTTATACATTTAATATAATAACAAACATAAATATAATAATGGATTCATGTAGATATGAATATATAAACAAACCGCCATATGGTACGATAATATAATAAATAAGTTGGGAAATATATCATGTCAAAGATGGGAAGTTAAAAATAGTCAATGTTCACCAACCAAATATAAAACATGGGCACACACCACATGGAGAGCGCAATGTGTATCTCATTGGTGATGTTTCAATGGCTCGATGAGTTCAGTTTTCCATCGATCAACCTTTCAATCCTTATCAAGATGCAGGAAAACATCATGATGATTTCTTGTGTTGGTCCTTCCAAGAAGTATTACTTGGGTTTCATTTTTCAGCAAAATCATGGTACGAGTTTGTCTCCCTTGTTGCAAGGTAAACGAGATAAATGACTTTGGATTTTATAGCAACTTCATTATAAAACAACGTCCGACAAACCTATTTTAAAATGCTCACGTCAATTTTTGATGTTAATCTTGAATATTGTAGTCTTTAGTTAGATGGGTTGATTTTCGTAATAGATTTTTGATTCATTCAAATATGATATCAACAATTAATCATGTTAAAAATTTAAATTCAAATATAATATAATTATAACATATGATAATAAACGAGTTATATAGTTAATTTAAAAATAGATAAGTTAATATCAAAGAAATATATATATATGGTTAAATATATTGTGAATTAATATGTATGGATTGATATAATATTGAAAATCTGCGGAAGTAGCAACAACTATAAGGTACGATTTATAGTGGTTTGACACAACTCTTTGTCTACATCCATTTCTCCTAAGTCTTAACTTAGAGTTCCACTAAACCAATCAACAATATAATAATGAATTCTTCAATCAAGAATTCAATCCCCAATATTTTCAAGGCTCACACTCAAAACCTTTACAATATTAATCAAACTTGCAGTAATTTACTCTCAATTACAACAATAATGCTCCAAGTATTAATCACACATCAACCCAAGATTACAAATCAAAAGCTTAGGTTATGAAAGAGTGAGAAAGAGTAAGATACAATCATAATGCAAGTAAGATTAAATATCTTAGCAAACAAACTTACTTGAGAAAGCTAATCTCAACAATGTAAAAGCATAATATAGAGAATAGAGACGTTCGAATGCAAGTAGTACTCAAAATAGAGCCGTTAGAAAGATTTAAAATCTTTCTACAAACATGCGTACGGCCATACAAATTCTTATATGCCCATACCGCAACTTAAAACATAATTCAATCTTAGGCTCAAAGGTTAATATTGCTGTACCATCAAATTGGTACGCCCGTACAAAGCTCTTGACAACTTTTGCAACATGGTACGACCATCCAGTACGGTTGTACAAACCAAAACATAAAATATGGTACGGCCGTACTAGGATTGGTATGCCTGTATCGAGCATAATTTTACAAGTCAAATAAAATAGGATTGGTGCGATCAACCGTATGCCTGTACACGATCCCGTACACCCGTACCATAATCATTTCAACATTTTAAAATTAAATTAACTTCAATTGATTGAATAAAACACAAGCATCAAAATCATGGGTATAATAATCTTCCCCTTTTTGATGTTGACAATCAATTTAAGGTTAATTTACTAAAACATGCTCAAATTCATAATTTTGAAAATCTCCCCTTTTATTTTAGAATTAATGAAATTAACTTCAATTCATTAATCTAATTCACAAAGGAAACACATGATCAGAGCAAATCATAAATATAAATGATTAGATCAATAAATACATGAAGAAATGCATCAAATATATATCAATGGAAATAAAGGAATACATCAAAGTCAATGAATCAGAGCAATAGAGATAAATAGAAATAAATACATAAACTAAATTCAAAAGTCAACAAAAGCCAACTAAAAAGTCTAATCCTATCTATCTCTAAAACATCTCCCCCTTTATCAATATCAAAAACAATCATAAAGGTGAAGGAGGAGGGATAAATGGGTCTAATAGGGTGTTGATGGATTGAAGAGTGGCAGTAGTGGTAGCCTGGAAGTCCTAAAACTCTTTTGTGTGCTGAAGAAGTCATTGATCTACAGAATCAAAACACTGATCAAAACTGTCAAAATGATGCTCAAAACCATCAGGTCGAGTGTTGAGCGCCACGACCTACTGTGTAATCAGGTCAGCAAGAGATGAGGTAGCAGCAATAATAGGATCAGCAACAATGGGAGTAGAAGCAGTGTCAGAAGAAGCAATCCTCTGCATACTCTGTGCCCTCTGGAATAAGCACATGCATGTGCTTACAGATCTTAATAGCCTTGGCACCATACAACGCCACAGTATCACTGGGAAGCCCCAATGCTAACAAATGCTCAAAGCATCGTTTGATGTACTCTGTATGAATAGAGTACTCATTGACACGGTTTACCTCATTGAGCATGGAGTGCTCAATGAAAGATATATCAAGGTTAGGACTAGTAAGTCCAGGGTCAGGAGAAGCTGCCGGAAAGGCTTTGAGAGAATGAAAGATATGGTGAATAAGAGGATCGAATAGAATAGCGCAACCTGATAATTTCAGTCTGCCAATATCATAGAATTGGTCCTGTAGCTAACGACCGGACTGAATGGGGGTGCCCGTGACCATCAAATGAAGAAAAATGAGGTCAGGGCTAGTGATAATGTCATTCAACTCTGATCTCCCAAGATAAGATAGGTGATCAGGCGATAATAATTGAAGAGAGCTGGAGATTTTAAACATGAAGCTTTCAGCCTCGAAGGACGGAAAGGAGCATCGAGTGCAATCTCCTTCTAGAAAGCATTACGGTAAAAAATCATGGATTTAGCATTAGCAATGCCATCAATAGGAAAATCAAAAATATAATCAAACTCAATTTTAGTGAGTCTGAAGTTTTTACGAAAGAGTTTGAAAGTGCAAGTGTGAGATATCGAGTTAAAACGTCTGTAAAAATTTGAAAGCAACATACTGAAAAAATGATTATCTAAAAAAGCGTAATTAGACCAGCTAGCATTAGCCAAGAAATGTCTAATGTCAGCCTCAAGTTTGACCTGGTGTAGAGTGGATACGCACATAAAACAAGAATGAGCAAAAGTTTTCTCATTCAGAATCGCTTATCGGGACCCTAAATTAGGGAAATTAGGTTAAGGATGAGGGTCACTATCGGGCTATATGCGTTTACCCTTGTTTCAACCTCGAGACGAAGAGCCACCATATGTAATACGAGAAGTCATTTTGTAAAATAAATCAAGAGTTTTTCAAAAAATAGAATTTTTTGAAAATTCGACAGAAATTCGAGAGAATTTAGAAAAATCATAAAATTTCAAACATGATGAAATGTAACCAAATTTGACATACAACACAATATGACAATTTAGAATAATAAACTCTAAAGAATCTAGCTTAAAAAATGATTAAAAATAGCATAAAATCATAAAATACAGCAGAATCTAAAAATCGAGAAAAATAGTAAAAAATCAAACCAAAACATGAGATTTTAGGCTCTACAGATCAAAAATCAAGAGTAGATTGAAGGGAAATGAGTTTTCAAGTGATTTGGGACTGATTTGAGTTGATTTGGGTGAGAAAATTAAAAAAAATAGTGTCGGTTGTGGTAGAGAAAAGTGAGAGAAAACTGAGAAAATTGGGTTAAAATTAGGGGTTTGAGTCACATACGAGCGTACCAGTTCTTGTACAACAGTATCGACTCATGAAAATTTGAAATTGTTGAAGAAATGTCGCGTATGGGCGTATCGATTCTTGTACGATCGTACCATCTTATGCCTTACATACGTACGGGTGTACCAACTTTGGTATATGGTTGTACAATTGCTTTAGTAGAATTTGAAATTTTTGAAGTTTTAGGCGTACGGGTATACCAGAAACCATACAGTCGTACCAAGCTTATTTGAAAAATTTTGAGAATTTTGAAGAGTTAAGGCATATGAGTGTATGAGTTCACGTACAATCATACCAAAATTACTGAAATTTCTCTTATTCACATACAAGCATACTCCCAGGTATGTACGACCATACAAAGCATTCGACAGAAATTGGAAATTGAGTGTTTATAGTCATATGAGCGTACGAGTACACGTACGACCGTACATGCATTGAAAGTCAGAATTTTGAAGAGGATTTTAAGATCTTTCCTAAAATTTATAGAGTCCAACATTCATTCTTACTTCAAAAATGATCCATTTATCATTCCTAACTCATGTTTAATGAAATTTAAATGTTCTTTACATAGAGGTTTTGTTAAAATATTTGCAAGTTAGTGAGTTGTATCAATGAATTCTAATACAACCTTCCCTTTTTGCACATTATCATGCAAGAAATAATGCCTAATGTCTATATGTTTACTCATAGAATGCTGTATAGGATTCTTAGACAAATTTATAGTACTAATATTATTATATTTGATAGATGCACATGACACACAAACATTATAATCTATCAATTATTGTTGAATCCATAACACTTGAACACAACAACAACCAGCAGATATATACTCAACTTTAACAGTTGATAGAGAAACATAATTTTACTTCTTGCTAAATAAAGAAACCAAACAATTTCTTAAGAAATGACATGTTCCAAATATACTTTTCCTATCTAACACATTTCCAGCAAAGTTAGCATCAGAAAAATCAATTAAGTCAAATGAAACACTTTTAGGATACCACAAGCCATAATGCATAGTATAAATCAAGTATTTGAAAATACGTTTCACAGCACTCAAGTGAGATTTCTTAGGTGATGCTTGAAAACAAGCACACATACACATACACGTACGCGATCTCGTACGCCCGTACCACAATCATTTTCAACATTTTAAAATTAAATTAACTTAAATTGATTTAACAAAACACAAACATCAAATCATGGGTCTAATAAATATAATACGACATGACACATTAATAATATCATGAACAAATCAAATAAATTAATAATATATAAACAAATATAACATCATTTTTATATCATTTGTAAGTTGACATTGATTTAATATGAACATAATTATATCAATCTAAATCCATTAATTTGATATATGTTAATGTGCATTTTTATTTTGTTATTAATTGAGTTATGTTTGGAAAATTGATGTTTTAGATAGTTTATATTTAATATATCTTCATATATAAATCTTTATTTAAATTTATATATATAAATTTATATATATATTTATGTTAAATTTAATTAATTAATGATTGAAATTTTCATGAATCAACCTTTAAATCTTTAGGTTGTATAGATTTTGATATTATATTGAGAAATTATTTAACTAAAAAATTTAAACTATTAATTGAGGTTCATAAATAATTTATATCTAATAGTTATTATAAATAATACGAATCAATAATTACCCTACTAGTTTCCTTTATGAAATTACTCCAAATAATAAATTTTTAGAGATATATTGAAATTTAGAAATGAAAAATCATATTTTCTTGATTTAAAATGTGACAGGAAAATATATAAATTGTTGAATTTGATAAGAGAGGGAGTGCACAAGTCTCGTAGATAGAAAGAGGGGGGTTTTTAATAATAAAATGGGAAAAAAAAAAAAGAGAGAGAAGAATATTGAAATGAAGGTTATCGTGTACGTTAACGTGCATGGTTCCATCGTTGGAAATATTTTAATATACTAAATATTTTTATTTTCATTATGTTTCACGGATCCATAATAAATATTTTACGTTGTGTCATGATTATAGATACGTGTGTATGTGTGCATATATATATATATATATATATATATATATATTTATTTATATATATATATGTATTTATATATTTATATCTGAAAAACATGGAGGGTTGTGTGTTTGACTTCTAAGTACAGTATCTTTTGTCTTGACTACTTGTTCAATACCATGTTTTACTTCCGATTATTATTAATTTTTTATAATTATTTTTAATTTTAGTAATTATAAGAAAATATTATTGTTGTATATATTATTTAAAATTTTATTGTAATAGAATCTTAAACTAACATATAATCCTATTTATTTTATTATAGATAATATTTAAAATTATATTAAAATATAATTTTAACTATTATAAAATTATATTATTATATATATCATTTAAAATTATATTTTATTATAAAATTATGTTATTATCCATTAATTTCATAAAAAAGACTTTTACTTTTAAAATTTTATTATTAACATA
Organism: Dalechampia spathulata; assembly: GCA_948192965.1. NCBI lineage: Eukaryota > Viridiplantae > Streptophyta > Magnoliopsida > Malpighiales > Euphorbiaceae > Dalechampia > Dalechampia spathulata. Next base: position 7,621 of record CANYBF010335264.1, read on the forward strand.
TTATTTAAAATTATATTTTAAAATCAATAACTCATGAATTTTAATTATCAAATATTCAAATTTAATTATTTAATAATCCTAAAATTTCAATTAAAATATTTTATATCATTAATTCTTTATTATTTATTTATATTAATTTAAAATTTTAAAATTACATCAAAATAAATTATAAAATGTAATATTTTAATAATAAATTCACATTTTAGTTATTAAATTAATAAAAATAAATATTATACTTTATTTGAGAAATATATATTTTATCAATTTATTTTATTTGACTTTTATAATTTAAGTTGTAGAAAATTTAATCAGATATTAACAATATAAGATAATTTTATAATTTAAAAATCTTATATCTTCAAAAATAATTATAAATAGTATTTTTTATATAATTTTATTATAAAAACATACTTAATAATTTAAAAATAAAAATGAATAAATTAAATTTTAATTCATGTAATCATATATTCAAATTTAATCGATTAATATTTTTAAACTTTTAATGTTAACATATTATTATTTATTTATATTAATTTAAAATTCTTTAAAGATAATTCAAAATAAATTATGAAATATAATAATTTTAATATACATATTACCAAATACTACAATAAAACTATAAATTTAAAAGAATAAACATTAAAAACATATAATATATCTACAATTATTAGATAATAAAAATAATTAGTATTTATATTTGATTTTGAATACAATTCTTATACAGAAATTAATTGTTATAAAAATTAGATAATAAAAATTAATTTTAACAAATTAAACTATTAAATAATTAAAATAATTAGTATTTATATTTAATTTTGAATGTAATTCTTACATAATCATATATTTCAAATTTAATGAATTAATAGTCCTAACATTTTAATTAAAATATTTTATACAATTGATTTTTTAGTATTTATTTATATTAATTTAAAAATTTTAAATATATTTTAAAATAAATTGTAAATGTCATAATTTTAATATTATCATTTTTAATAAAAATAAATTTTTATCAACTAAAATTAATAAAAAATTTATATATTAGTAGGTACTATATTTTAAAATATTTTTATAACTATTAGATAATAAAAATTATTAGTATTTATATTTTATTTTTAATAGAATTTTTAGATATAGATAAATTCTTATAAAAATTAGATAATTAAAATTAATTTTAACAAATCAAATTATTAGATAATAAACATAATTAGTATTTATATTTAATTTTGAATAGAATTATTAGATAATTATATATTCAAATTTAATTAATTAATAATATTAAAATTTTAGTATAAATAATATTTTATGTGAGTGATTTTATATTATTTATTTATATTAATTTAAAAATTTTAAATATATTTTAAAATAAATGATAACATATAATAATTTTAATATTATTATTTTTTGATGAAAAATTTTATCCATTAAAAATAATAAAAAATTAGTTTTAAGATTTTATTTTAAATATCTTCAACTTATTTTTGTTTATATGTAAATAAAATGTATTCTAAATTGTTTATTATCTTAATCATATTAATGTTTTGAATGAGATATATAACTAAACAACAATTAAGTGGTTAGGAGTCAAACTATAATAGTTACCTATTAAATAATTAAGTGGTTAGGAGTCAAACTATAATAGTTACCTATAAAATAAGTACATATTTAATAAATAATTATTTTTATATGAATAACTTTAAGCATATATTATAAACATAAATTAAAACTATATTATTAGATAATAATAATAAAAATTAATTTTAACATATTAAACTATTAGATAATAAAAATAATTAATTTTATTTTTGATTTAAAATAAAATTAGATAATAAAAAATTAGTATTTATATTTGATTTTGAATAAAAATCTTGAGTTAAAATTAATTATAAATATAAATTTAAATTATTAAATAAAATAAATTTAAAGAAACACTAAAACAATATTTTTGTCTATCCCTTGTATCTTTTAATATATTATAATCATTATTATTGTTATTATTATTATTATTATAAAAAAAATATCTCTTTAAAGAAAATATGTATTCATATATACTCGTGATTTGTGGATGATAAAGAAGTAAGGAAGAAGAAATATCTGATGAATTATAAGATAATAAAGAATTATATATTATATTCAGAACGTATATATGCGCGTTTGAATGGAGAGACCAAATTCCAAGAGATCTCATCATGCATGCGTCACGCACGTGACTTTGGAAATCTTACGTAATTAATAATATAATAATTCGCAATAAACTTCTAACAATAATTACATTTAATAATGTTTCAACATTTTATTATAATTTTCTAATTCATTTTTTTTAATGTATTGCAAAATAAAGATTATTTTGTATATTAAAAACATTTCCGTTTATAAATTTTTGACAAGTATAGTTTTATTTTTATTTATATAATAAATATGAATAAAATAAACACTTATATTTGCATATATATACATATACAAATTAAACAAGATTTAAAATGACCATAGTTTATTATGTTATGATATATATAATTAATAAAAAAAATGAAAATAGTTATCTTCATTCTAGTCAAATCAATTGTAATATAAAAATTAATTATCCTTCGTCAAAACTGAATTCAAAAATAATTAAAATTGATAAAAGTAAAAAAAATAAAAATAAAATTAGTAAAATTAAGAAATAATGAATATTTTATTTTGATTTAACAGTATGGTGTCCCCTGCATCATGACACAAAGAGAAATTTAGACCGGAAGAAAATTTTCACATTAACAAACGTGAACCGGTCTAAGCTTTGGTCATGCCTCTAAGATTGACACCTCCAACTGCAATTTCTGCCAGCTACGTTTCAAACCGAATTACATGCATATGACTGGTCAATAAAGAATACAAAAATATATAATCAACTCCTAATTAATTTTTTATTAATTATAAATTTTTAATCTCAATTTAATAATAATATTTTATAAGATAGAATTTTATTTACACAAAATTCTTAATTTTATAAAAATTTAACATAATATACATAACATAGGTTATTATATTATTGTAATAAAGTTAAAAATTTGAATAAACCAAAGTTAAAATTAAATATGATAATTTAAATTAATAGATTAAATTTGAATTATAATAATTTTTATACATAATTTAATCTGAATATAAAATTCAAATCATACCCTCTTCCGCCAGGTTACTGGCAATCATGGTTTTAAGAATATTATTAAAGGACCAGCCTGTGGAAAGAAAATGAAAGGAAAATTACTAAATAAGTATTGACGGAGTCATCAAGGTTGTTTTGAAATCGATTGTTATGAGAATCAACAAGTAATTGATAGTCTTGGAAAATATATTTATTATATATATATTATATTAATTGACTTCTCTATATATATGTGTATAAATTAATTAATATCAACTTCTACAAAGTCTTTATGATAATAGCAAGTGGCTTTTTCTTAATTGCAATGTCAATGAAATTAAATAATGGTGTATTCGTTTCATTACATACTTATTTCACCTTTTGAAATTCGAGATTATTATTTTAAAGATATTTAATTTTTATCTTTTTATAAAAATTAATATGATAAAAAATAGTATAAAATAATCAAATTTAAACTCAAATTTATGTTTATATCAACATAATAAAAATAAATCATATCATAGGTTAATCTATTAATACATATTATATAAGGTTTGAACATTAATTTACTTAA
>CANYBF010335289.1:0-15885 GCA_948192965.1 Dalechampia spathulata
CGCCTTAGATGAGGCGCGCCTTTTCCTCAAAGGCGTGCGCCTTAACCAACTCGCCCGCCTTACGTATGAAAAAGCCCTAACTACAACGCCTATAGTGAGGCGCGCCTGAGGCGCGCCTGAGGCGCGCTTTTTTAAACACTGACTATTACCAATACTAAGTGCATACCTTCCTTCATGAGCATGTAGCATTCTCCTTCATGAGTATGTAGTATTCTACTAGGAGGTACTTATTGCTCAGTCAGGTTGATGAAGGGCAAAAAAATTTACATAATAAATATCATATAAAGTATGTGTGTTTTATCATAAAATCTTATAGTCGATCTGTCATACTTTTAATCAGAACTATATAGGTGGAATACTTCGTTTCATAGCCATTAGTAAAAAAGTTGAGAAAGGAATTTGTATCGTGGATAACTGGATCAGAGACTAAATTCTAGATTTCTCTTATCGATCAGAAAAATGTGAGTTTAGGTTGTTCACCTATTTAGTCTATCCATTTGGAATTTAAGACCATGTTTTAACAAAAGTAATTGAGGAGATGACCTTGTCATAGTGAAGCTCCTTATCATATCTCATCGAGAAAGGGAATATTTGTTCTCCAGTTATTTGATAGGGGTATCATCTGAGACATAAAGTAAGAATCAGTCTATGAAAAAAGTACGAGTTATTACTTAGGAAGTGCGCTAGCATGATATAGAGGCAATAAAATTAAGTTACCTGTTGCTAATGTTGAGTACTTGTAAGAGCAATTTGTTAATGATACTGAGGAAAGTGCAGTCAAAATTTATGTTTCAGGTTCATTAGACCTAAGACATTCTTAGGCTATTTTTATTGTTTTAGAGATTGGGTGATGATTTAAATTGTCTTACGATAATGTTATATAAATCAATTCATTTCCCCTAATAAAGTCTTCATTTGTCTTACAATAATGTTATATGTTTAGGAAATATAAATCAATTCATTTCCCTTAATAAAATATTCTAATTATGGAGGAAATTAAGGAACTAGATATGTGATATGGAGGTGGTTATGAATATTTAGGATATGATTTCAAGAAAAGATAAATAGCAAAATTGAAAAAAGGAAAGGACCAACAATTGATTATTAAGAAAATCACTTTAAGCAAATTTCATTATAACATTTATTTTTATACAATATTTATTTTTTTTGCTTTATTTATGCAGTCATTGTTTTAATTTTCATTGCCTTTTACACATTCAAATAAATTTTTTTTATAGTATCATCTTATTTCCTAAACTTAATTCTCTAGTACAAATAAATAGAAGATTTAAAATTCATTATTTAAGAGTTAGAAGGTATAAATAATTTAAAAATACTTAAATTATATGACAAGCTTGCAACACATAGAATCTTATGAATGCAAATGTAAATTTTTTTGATGCATAGTTTTTAAAATTTAAATATTAAGATGGCGGATGTTAAACCACTCTTAATATATTTTTATCATGCGGCATGAATTATGGTTCATTATAGTGGCTTTCATTTGACTTATTTATCCAATTAGACTAAAAGAATTGAATATAATTTAAATAATAATTTAAATAATAATAATAATAATAATAATAATAATAATAATAATAATAATAATAATAATTTAAATAATAATAATAATAATAATAATGTCAAAGTTTTGAAAAATTATTTGGTTGTTAGATTTTTAATATTATTTAATATATATTAATAAAGATAAAGATAGACGATAAATAGATTTTGTTATATTATTTGTTATAGGTACATTATATATCAATTTAAAATTTAGATTATTTTTTAAACTCATAATCTTTAAATTGTATTAATTTAAATTTGATTGAATTTTTTATACTGAAAAATCAAATTCTCAAATTCAATCGGATCAAAATTCAAGACAATGTGATTATGAAGATTTTTATTTTCAATATTATTTTGAGGATTTAATTTTTCAAAAATTCAAGTTCAATATAATTTTAGAGATTTAATTCTTCAAAGAACTAAAGTTCAATACAATTATGGAGATTTTGAAATCTTCAAACTAAACTGAGGTATGAACAAAATTAATGTTTTTTGATATATCCTAATTTTAATTAAATTTATTTACATTTAAAATCATATCTACAATTTTTATATGAGTTATTAAATAATGTGTATGTGCTTGTTATGTGATTTTTAGGATGAATTCATGTGATCAATGTATGAATTTAATACTGATAAATTACATAATAAATAATTGTGTTAAATAAATATAAATATTTTATTTAAATATTATAAAAAAAGAATTCATACGCTTGAATAGATAAATTAAGTGATGGCAAATTTAATATCAATCTATAAATGGAATAATTTAACAATGATAATTGACATCTATGAAATTTTATGGTGAGAAATGAATTAAATAGAGAATGAACATGAATACTAGTTAATTAAATGGAGAATTTAAGTTAATAGAATTATATGAAAATTAAATTTAAAAATAAAATGAAAAAAAATAATAAATAATATATAAAAATAGATCATGTAAGAAAATAACAAAATTAAGTAAAAAGAAAGAGAGCAATAAATAGAGGTTTATTGGATTGATATAAAAATTTATTAAATAAAATAATAGAATATAAAAATAAATAACATAAATAGAATTTATATTGGAATATTTTCTTAGCCTCCTTGATTTATGTATTTTGATATTAACAAATAATTTCTTTATGTATTATTATAGAATTTTGTAAATTGTAGAATGTTTGATACAAGTATACCAACTTGGTTGTATGGTTGTACCAATGCTACTGCTCAAATTTGATTTCTTGAATGCTTTTGATGTTAAGCACTCATATGATCGTACAAAACTTTATGACTTAAATTTACTACTTGTCTTAAAAAGACTGTATTGGTCTTAAATGAATTTAATGCTTAGAGTAACTGGTTTCTATGGAAAGAGAAGTATATTTATTGATTGAAAATTCATTCCACAAGTAACTTGATTCTTGCATTATTGAACTCTCTTTCTCTCTCAACTGCGATTATTCTAAGCTTTATGGATTGCTCTTATTATTCTAATTAATACTAGGTTTGCGAGAGTAATTAATTGGGATTTATTATTGTATTTGAGAGGAATCTTTGTGAGATTGACTTCTATTATAAAGGTTTAAGTGTGAACTTATAAAATATGAAGGTTTTGATTCTTAGATTGAGAATCATTTGTTGTAACTTTGAAGAGATTAGTGGAACTCTAAGTTGTATACTTAGGAGAGTGGATGTAGGTAAATTTGTACTGAACCATTATAAATTATGTGTTGCCTTCTTGGGATTTCAATTGGTATCAAAGCTTGTGCTATGCTTTTAGTTAGAAGTTACCTTCTAAAGTGCTAAAGATCATGGCAACTTAAATCCTAAAGAGTCAATCCTATACTAGACCTCCTTTCTTTGGTGGAATTGACTATCCTTATTGGAAGGATAGAATGGAAATCTTTTTGAAGAGTAATGGTGTTGATTTATGGGACTCAATTAAAAATGATTACATCCCTTCTACTACCACTATTAAAGAAGTTACGACATTGAAGGCTAAAAGTTCATAAACAAGAGAAGAATCTAAAGCCAATGCTAGAAACAAGAAGACTGTGAGCATGCTCTAATATACCATTAAGTGTGAAGAATATGGTCAATTTTCTCATTGTGTGATGGCTAAGCAAGTATGGGATACTTTAGAAACATACCATGAAGGAACCAACCAAGTTAGTATAAAGAAAGTGCAACTCTTGACTCATCAATATAAGTTATTTACTATGAAGGCTAATGAGAGTATTTTAGAAATGCACAAGCGACTTATAATCATTACAAATAGTCTTATGAAATTGGGAAAAGTCTATCACAAAGAGGACATCAATAACAAGATCTTGGGAGTTTTGCCCAAGAAAGATTGGGAAGCTAGAGTTACTTCCATAGAAGAAGTAAATGATCTATCTATATTGTATACTGATGTGCTTCTAGGAAAGCTTCTCACACATAAAATCATCCTTAAGGAAGGAGTATGAGAAGATAAGAGGAGAGGAATTGCATTAAAAGCTACTAAGGAAGATAAGGAGCATGAATCCTTAAGTAAAGAGGATATTGATAATGAGGTTGCTTTACTTACAAAGAAGTTGTAGAATCTCATTATGAAGAAAATAAGATTTGAGAGGGAATTCAAGAAGCCATTTGAGATAAAAAAAAAAAGGAATAAAACAAGAGGGAAGCCTTCAAGAAAAATCCAATTACTTGTTTTGAAGGCAACAAGCTTGATCACATGAGGAAGAGTGTCCAAGGCTTAAGAAACCATTCAAGCCATTCAAGAAGAAGACATTAAAAGTAACTTGGGATGATGATAGTAACTCTTATGAGGAGAAATCCAAAAGTGAAGAGACTATAAATCTTTGCTTTATGGCCCTAAAGGATGAACTTGACGATGATGAGGTAAGTACTTTTTTTCAAACTTATTATAATGATGAGATTGATGATTTAGAAGATGTCTTATAAATACTTTTGAACAAATATGACCAATGGGCTATTAAGAATAAAATTTTCAAATGTAAGTTCTCAAGCATTTCAAAAGAAACTAAAGTTTTACAAAATCTTATAAATAAACTTGCTTCATTTAAAACAAAGTTAGAGGAAGCAAATGAGAAACTTGGGGTTTTAGAAAAAGAAAATAAAACTTTTAATAAAGAAATAAACTTTTGAAAAATAAATGGGAAGGGTTATTGAAAAGAATAGATTTATTGAAAGAAAATATTTCTAAGTTTGAGGTAGGTGGTGTTAAAATTGACATTATTCTTAAATGCTAAAAACACAAGGTTAATAGAGAGGGAGTTGGTTTTAATCAAAACTCTTCATCATCCAAAGGACCAATATTTCTTGAGGCATCTTTATCATCCTTTGGAGAAAGTGAAAAAAAATATGAGAACAAAGGAGTTCAAACCAATTATTTCACTAAATCTAAAGCAAAACATGAAAAGTCATATAAGTGTACTTATTCATGCAAAGGAAATAAATTCCATGTATCTTAAAAGAAAAGAAAAAAATAATAACTATTAATTAAAAATTTGACATGTAACTATTATGGAAAGAAAGGACATATAATTACTAAATGCTTTTATAAGGATGAGTCATTGGAGTTATATCTTAAGTGTAAATGAGGTTGGCAAATATCTAATTTGAAAGGTAGAAATACCTATGAAAATTTTAAATCTATTCAGGACATAATATGCATGGTGTTGCACTTAAGTGTGAATGTATCTTAAACATAAAATTATGAGCTACTAAGTAGTACATATATAAACCAAATATGATTAATGAAAGAGGAACATATCATATTTAGTTTATATGGTTATTAGGTAGGCATTAATAACATGATGAAAGATAAAATTGGGATTAAAACAATACACAGACTTATAATTGCTTAAGGTACATGTAAAAGTTAGGTTAAACTTCGAATCTGCAATTGAAAGGATCCATAATCTCACATTAAATAAGGGCATGAAGAAATTCATAGGATAACGTATCATTGAAGTTGAAATAAGCAGCTTAAAAAATTAGTAAAAATTTGACTTATAGTTGCTAAATTAAGTGGACTAAAATACATAATAAAACCAAATTTGGCCTCCAATATCAAATTCATGTATAGCAAATGTCCAAAAAACCCAACCAAACCAAAATTGATAAAAAATAATCTAAAATTAATGACTAATCGATCTGATAGTTTAGGTTTAGGTTTTTATTTTTTATTATCCATTATTTTTGGTTTACGTTTTAGATTTACATCAAAGAAGTCTAGTGGTTTTGATTAACCAACCAAACTAGGTTTATATACGATTTATATGGGATATTATATATATAAACTATATCTTACTTGATTAAATATGGGCTTTAGTGTAAATGGTCAAGACATTGCATTGTAATCACAAAGGTTGTGGGTTTGAATCGTACAACCTACATTTTAATTTTCCTTTTTGTTTTGTCTTTTGTTTATTTTATATTTTTTTAATATTTTAAATTTATAAAATAAAAATAAAAATAATCTTAAAATTAAAGCTTTTGATTATATTTTTTCTATTTTATTTATATTTTATGTTAATGAGTTTTTTAAAATATTTTTAGGCATTTTAATATTAAATAGTATATTAAATTTTAACTATTTTTAATTTTTATAAAAAATAATGGTTAAAAATCAAAAAGCTGATTAACCGAACTGTTTCATGGTTAACTAATAAATGGTTAACCATTAATAATGATTTAGGTCTAGATTTGATATTTTAAAAAATGAAATTGATGATGGATCAATTTTTTTGATATTAATGGACTAGTTAATTGGTCAATGGACAATTATACATGAATGAACCATATTATTTAATTGATTTTTGCATTAATGAAGTGTATAAAAATGCATAACTTGAAGGCATTATTTAGGGATTAAATGTTTGGCTATGTAAATTACCATTAATTAAATAAAAGAATTGTATAATTGTATAATTGTAGAATTTTATTAGTATTAAATGCTTGGAAGTATAATCCATAAGTGAATTGCTTTACGCATACAAAACTGAATAGGAATGCATATTAATAGAAATATTAACTAAGGATCTATATGATTCATTTAATTTAAGCAGAAGGTGCAGATGATAAAGAAGACATTCCTCTTATTCCATATATTGATAAAGGAAAAGAGAAAGTACGTTTTGTGCTTAGGATTTAGTCATATATAATGTTAGACATAGGAGAACTAAATCCCATGATTTAATGTCCCTTATTCTAAATAAAATGACATCTAATTATGAAATAAACTTATATTTAGTTCAGACTATTTGATGGTTGTAATTTATGATTACATATGACATGAACATTAAGGCAAAACAAGGATGATTTTCCTGCCGTAAGGTAAGAACCAATTAAAAGGAGCATGACTAAGCAATTAAAAGTAAAATTTAGAGTTATTCTCATGCCTTACTTTTTAAGTTTAATTTGCACAACAAGAGGAACATAGGTTGTTTGAATAATTTAGTAAAAAATAAAATAAACAAGCTGTAATATGAATATTTGATCTAAGTAGAAGAGTGTATTAGAGCTTATTGATTTTGTATAAGGCTTGGTAGGCTAGTTTTGATACTAAATTGTAGTCAAATGTAATTACTTGCAACCTAAGAAGCTTCTTTGACTTGGTTTATGTTATTGAATATTTGGACCTAACAAAGTAGCTTTAAAACCTTGGTTAGTTTTCCAATAAGCTTCCTTTTATCTAATGAAGGATTAACAAAAATTAGGGTTGCTTCATGTGCAAGAAGCTTCTCATACCTTAATTTAAAAGCATATATACTCCTAATCAGGATAGTACTTTTATCTTCTTTTAGGTTATTCTTATTTTATTTTCCTTTTACTTTGGAAAGTTGTTTTTAAGATTGGAATAGTTAAACCCTATACTATAAATACACCCTTTTAGGTGTTTTGCAGAAATAATTTAATTATCAATAAAATAGATTTTCTTTTATGTTTGAGTGAGCTTTGTTTTTCATATTCAGATACTAAGGTGTTTTGATTTATTTATTAAGTTTCAAACTTGATTTTCAAAATTAATTTTCCTATGCATTATATTTTTAAAAGCATTTTTCAATTAGATTTAGGTAATTAATCTTGAGTTAAATTGAAAATTGTGTTTCAAAAGTGTCATACCTGACTGGTGAAATATGCTATTGTAAAATGATTAATAAAAACCATACTATTAGGAACCCATTAATCATCTTATAAAAGATCCATGAATTTTTCTTTACTTCGATGGAATATATCCTATTTGTAAATATATATATTAATTGTATTAATTATGATTTTATGTGATCACCTATTTGTATAATTATACACATTCATAATTCATGACATGCCATCAAGAAATTGTTGCACACATCATTTATATAATATTTACATGCTACACATAAGGTAGTTTTAGCATTATAATTTGTATACAAATATTAAATATTTTGCTATCTATAAACTACACAATGATAGTTGAATAACCAAAAGTATTCACTAGGAATATGTTATACTATCAAAGGCTGCATTCAAGGATTATACACAACTCGAAGTATGTTAACTACACTGGTGCCTTATAGATTTAAATGCATATTTGAACTACCTTAACATGCATTCATCAAATGATGAATGCTGAATATAAAACTCAATGGTGTCTAATAATAATTGTACTATAAATAAAGTGTTAGTTTGTTAAAATATGTTTAACAGTGGAAGGTGAGTTTTAAAACTTTAAAAACACATTAATTAAGTGGTCTAGGCAATCATACATATAAAACATGTATAAGAGAAGAGTTCATGACAAGAGAGTGGGTAAATTTACTTTTAGCCAATCTTCTTCATTCTTGTTGATCTAAAAAGTTATAGCAAACTTTTCAATCCATAAACTAGAGGATCTCCAAACTATCTACACAAGTAAGAAGGAATGGTTAGTAATCAAATTACTAGTTTTTATTTTAAAGACTAGTAAAAATAAAAATGAAAGAAAAGAAGATGATGGATGGTTGTAGGATTTGGCTTTCTCTTTTGATCTTGATTAAAACTAAGTTTTTCTTCTTCTCCAAGAGCTTTGAATGAGGCTAGAAGGAAGGAGGAAAGGAGGCAGCTAAAATCTCCTTCTTTTGTAACCCTAAAAGTTGTGTCAGATAACTTATTAAAACCTAATTAGGTTTTTGGGTTACTTAAGTCACATGTATGTACATGTTACATGCTTCAAGCATGTGACTTGCATGTGCATGACTTAAAATCCCTCCTGAAGCACATGATAATTATATGCCCTTTCTTCCGACTTATAACACATGAATAAGTCATGTGACACTCATATATTGACCAAATCACATCCAAGCCCGCATATGGCATGTGCATAGCACATGGCATCTTAAAACACATGTATCTTGAGTTCTACTTATTAGATTTATGTGATCTTGGTATCAAATAAAAGCTCTTTTCATGATTTATCAAATAAAAATGAAATATCTAGGTTATCTTGTAACCATAAAACATTATCCCATTAACATCAATTCATCATTACCATTCCTTTAACTTTTAATGTGCGACCTTTTGGGTTCTTGACATGTTAGCAACATCTATTAATCTCTAATTAATAATGTAAATCAAGAGCGGTGTTTAGTCACACATCATGATTACCCAAATGTTAAGATGTCTTCAGTTTGACTACAACCCTTCCATATCAAATTCTATGCATAAACTTTTTTCACTAACCACTATCTCATTTATGTTTGAGTATGGATTAATGTCAACTCAATACATGATCAATTTTGTTAGATCATGCCTTAAATTTGATATTTCATGTAATCATAATCTTTATTTTTATAATGCCTTTATGAAACTCATTCATTAATAGACATTCCACTCTAGCCATAGATTCTTGAATAAAGAGTATTACATGAATCAATGAGATAAAACCCCTACTATTAATCTGGGGTGGTGAATCCTTTATTGATAAATAAATAACTTCAACTACTTTATACTATATCCAACCTCTAAGCTATGAATGCCTCTTAAGGAGGAATAAAACATAGGAGTTAAAATATAGTGATCCATAATCAAGATAACCTTGTTATCTTAAGTCTTAAGAATACTTGCACTACTGATATGAGGGAGATATATTTCACAAACATAGATTAATTATCCATATGAAATCTCACTAGCAACGTCTCCAATGATCTTGTCTCTAACTGCTCATCGATATGTTTACTTTAGTCAACTCATGTCATAGTGAATGAGAATCACCCCATAAGGAAGTATAACCTGTATTGATCTTAACAACATTAATGAGAAGAGATCCATTAAGTAGGAAGTTTGACTTCTAACTTGAGTATACTCTATAAAAGATTAATCAGATGGTAGACATATTAAGTAGGAAGTTTGAGCTAGCAACCATGAATTTGGCTCAAGACCTATAGGCGGTGGCCCTAATGAATCTAGTATAGCAAGGAAAGACTAGATAATTTTGGATGGAAGATGAATTGTTATTAATGAGGCTAGATCAATTGTATATGCCATGGATAGGGAGTTTGAAGAAGACCTTGATGCATGAATGTCATGATACATTATGGGCCGGACACTTACGTTGGCACTGAACTCTAGTACTTTTGATGTAAAATTTTTATTGGCCTAAGATGGAGGAAGACATGAAGGCATATACTAAGACATGCTTGATTTACCAACAAGGTAAGGTGGTGTGGTAGAAGATGGTTGGCAAATTAGAACCTTTACCAATGCCAATCAGACTGTGGGAGAGTGTCTTGCCTAACTTCATCACTTTTCTAGCTTGAGTGGGGGAATTCGATACTATTCTTATAGTAGTAGACAAATTCTCTAAGTATGCTACATTTATATCGATGTTTAAGCATTCTAAGTTGAAAGATACAATGAGAGCATTTTTCAAGCATGTAGTAAAATATTAAGGAGTTTTGAAGAGTATAGTGAGTGATTGTAATGGTTTATTTTTTAGCACATTCTGGGTAGAGTTATTTTGATTTTTAGTATCAAGATTGGGTATTTCTAATGGATTTTATCTATAAACAGATAGACAAATGGAGATATTTAATAGTATGCTAAAGGAATAATTATGACACTTTATTAACTCCAACCACTCAAATTAGGCATCCCTTCTTGACATTGGCCAATTCTGCTTCAATTCCCAGAAGTGCTCTACATCTAATATAACTCCTTTTAAGATTATTACAAGTCAACAACCATTGGTTCCACACTTAGTTGATGTTTTTTATACATGTAAGAATCCAAAGGCATTCAATTTCATTAAGGAGGGGAGGCAGAATAAGGAGATTGCTAGAGTATATCTAGAGAAGGTGCCATAAAGAATGAAGAAACATGCTAATACAAAGAGATGACCTATGCAATTTGATGTGGGAGACCAAGTTCTAGTATGGTGATGACCAAAGCAAATCCATCTGAAGAACAAGAATAGGAGGTTGATACTAAAATATGAAGGGCCAGTGCCAATCCTTTCCAAAGTGTGTGCCTCAATGTATAAATTGTAGTTACTAGAGTGGATGAAAAAGTACACCTCATATTCATGTTGAAAAGGAGGATAATGCTCACAATCAACCTACCAGACTAGTGATTATGAAGATAAAGATGAAAGCATCAATAAAGGCAATGGAGCAGATTTTTATAGATTGCACAGTCTTTACCACTAAAGGCAACTATACAAAGTATCTAGTGAAGTGGAAAGATCCATTAGAAGAAGACACTAGCTGGGAGAAGGAAGAAGATCTTCTAAAGTTCAAGGCTAGGTTAGAAGAGTTTTTAAAAAGGCAGTCGATAAGATCGTCAATCAATTGAATGGGGGAGAGTGACAGGGAATACAGTTTAATGTAATAAGGGTAGAATAGTAACTGATAAATTGTATTTTATTTTTATATTTTAGGGGTGTGATGAGTGAAATACTTTGATGTCTCCTCCTAGTAGGTCTAATTATGCTTCTAATACTCTTTAGGGGGAGAGTGACTAGTTGAGCTTGAGTGCTATCTCGGAAGCTAGTCATATGGCAAGCACTGGTGTACTTGCCTTTTATGCGGGATTGTGTAGGATTTTCCCCTACTTACATGGAGCATGTGGATTGAATCCTTGTAATCCATTATTATTCAATGAAAGAAGTAACCATGTTTATCCATGCCCCACTGTTCTTATCTATGCCTTCTTACATGATGCTTTACTATGGTTGGTGGTATAATTACCTTGCTATGTGTTACTTGTGATCATGTTATGCTATGTTGTGCTTGCTAAAGATACTTATGTTGACTCAGATGGGAGCTAACCCTTTTTCATGCATGTAGGTTTAACTAATTGGTTATCTTATTATGGTAGTGTCCAAATACAAGTGCTGCATGAGTTTACTAAAGAGGCATTGAGCTCAACCAATGACATTGATGACCAATTCTTTGAATAAAAGATCTTTGAGTTCTACATCAGTTTGGTATCAAGCTTTAGCTTAATCAAGTGGTTATGTATCCCTTTACTTAGTTGTAATTTTCTTTTCTTCTTTTCGTATTTTTGTGTGTTTTTCTCTTTATGTGAATTGATTAGTTTTGTTCAATTCAAACTTGTTATTGTTCTTACATTTTGAAAAGAAAACAAAAAAATTCTACTTTATTTCCATTCTATTTAAATAAAAAAGAAAGAAAAATCAAATATGAAAAAATAAAAATGATAGCTGAAATTTATTTGTGTTAAAGCAATATCATATTCTAAATTCTAGCATTATATTTTTTCTTGAATTACAAGTTATTCATACAATTTGACACCAAAAACAATTTTAATTTATTGGGAAATTCTTAAGGTTAAAACTCGCTCATAATTTATGATAGATTTGTCTAGTATGATAACTTGAATTTTCAATTGGAAAATTTAATTATTACTAATTCATATTCATATTATTTTATTGAATTTTGATTTTTCCTTTTAATTTTTTCATCTTTTTTTTTTGCATCTAATACATTATTAGATAATAAATTAATCATTGATGTTTAAAACTTTACATGCATATATAATTTCTTCTTCATTATGTGCATATATCATTTAAGTTATTCTAATTATTTCCTTTCATTATAAATATTCTAAGGCATCTTGGTGTATTTATAATTGAATTTATTTATCAAGTTTAGGACTTGATAAACATTTCAAAACTTGCAACATATGATCAAAGAAAGACTTAAATGGTAAAAGGCAGGGTGTTCTTTAATTATTTAAAAGCTAATTGAGTGAAACATAAGTGTTTTATTATGATAATTTTCTTGTTTTATTACTGCTATTTAAGAATAATCAATGGAGTTATGAGATAATGATACAAATTTATGGATGAAATCTGTACAATGTCAAATTGAGATGATGGAGAAAATACTTCTACGCCATCACGAAAGACTTGATAGCTTGAATGAAGCAAAAATTTCATCATCAATGCTAAATAAAATAATATAAAAGCTAGATACTAGTGATAATTATGATGAAGAAGGAGTGGCCAATGAAAGTACCAAGATTATTTTTGTTCTTGATAAAAATATTGGGAGCATAAAGATGAAAATTCCAACATTCTATGGTAAGATGATCTTGATACATATGTTAAATGGTAACGAAGGGTAGAGCTTATTTTTTTATAGTCATAACTTTTTTGAAGAAAAAAATTTAAATTAGTAGTTATAGAATTTATCAATTATGAACTCATTTGGTGGGATCAATTAATGAGTGTGAGAAGGTGTAATAGAAATAAGCCCGTCATTACATATGAAAAGAAGAAGAAAATAAGGCCAATGGATTTGTACCTTTTTACTATTATTTTGATTTACATTTGAAAATGTGGGGTCTCATGCATGGATCAAAGAGTGGAGTAGTATTTAAAAGAGATGAAAATTATCATGACCATAACCAACATAATAGAAGGTAGAAAGACAATAATTATAGAATTTTTAAATGGCTTAAATGGTGACTTTCATAAAATTATGGAGTTGCAAAATTATGTTGAGATAGAAAACATGTTTCATATGATGATGAAAGTGGAGAAAAAAGTTATATTTGAGGTAAAGAGTTCCATCACTTATTCGACTAACACCCATTCTAACACATAGAGGTCAAATCAAAATTTTCAATAAAAATATGCTCAATTCAAGAAGGATGATAAACTAAAACAAAATAGGACAATAGAGATAAGCAAAGAAACATCACTAATTCTTCTAATTCTATTATTGAAACATAAACTAGAAGAATTAAATGTTTTTTAAAGGTTTAGTCATATTGCTTCTTAATGTCCTAATAATAATATATTATGATCATAGAAAATGATGTTCTTTACAATGATAATGAGAAAGAAAACAATAAAGATGAGATGCCACCGTAAGAAGAATGTAATGATGTAGAGGTGGAAGAACCAATTGATGCAAGACTTATGGTGACTAGTGTCATGGGTCAGGCTTAATGCCATTAATAAAAACTCGTATGGCACTCATGTAGGATGTTACTTATATAAGCCACTCCTCAAATCTTATGAATAACATGTTCATGTATCAAGACAAGGGTAACGTATGAGCATTGAGAGTATCATAATCTTAATTAGGAGAGCATAATGAGCTTATCGTATGATATAAGTATCATACATAAAAAGGGCATAATGAGATTGTAATGAAATATGATCAATATAATGAATACATGATTTTGATAACATACTCTGTGTGTAGATAGAGGGAATATCCTATATTAAAAGACAAGCCTAACAAGTGCTTGTCATGATGATTAGTTCTCAAACATCACCTAGGCTAACTAGTCATTCCCTTAAAGAGTATTATGAGCATACTCTCAAGTTACATGAGTAGACATTGCAATAGTTCACCCACTATACCCCTTATAATACATAAATAAAAGTAAATATGAAAATATAATTTTACCCCTAAGACCTTAAAATTTTATCCCCTTAATAACTAGAAGGGTGTTGAATTCTAACATCAAGGAAGAGGAGAAAGATGAAGCTCTTGTATAAAGAGAGAATATATTCCATACAAAAGATGTGTAGGATGATAAAACATGCTTTTGTAGAATGTTTAATAAATTCCTGATTATTTAGAACTCATCAAGCATTCTATAAAAAGGATGTGTAGGATTTCTTTTCAATAAAGTATATGTCATCTATAAATTTATCATTGGTCCACTAAGCTTCTTCTTGTTCCTAATATTCATAAACAATGTAGATATTTGCTTATACGATTATGACATACCATCTCCATCTTAAATCAATGTGTGTGTTGTTTATATGAATATGTGTCATATGCTTATACTAATTGAATGAATTTACATTATTACCTTTATACTATCTTTATATACATAATACTATCTTTATAATTAACAAATTTCTCCACCCAAGTGTTGTTAATTTGTATTCATCAAATGATAAATGTTGAGAATAAAACTCGATAATGTGTAAAAATATAACAATAATAATAATATCAAATATCACTATATATTGCAATCATAGGAGCTTGTCGATACTTTAAACATATATGAGATAATATATATCATTCTTATGTGAGTGTATATGTAACATTCATAATAGGTTATTCATTTTTTACTTAGCTTTCCATAACTTATTAACCCTCTATTGTACTAATATTCTCCATTAAACTATAAATATGCCATGCATAAGGTAGGAATGATGCGCTAAAGTTTTCTATTAATTAATTATGTCAATCACACACTTATTGAATATTGTAACTCTTTAAGGAGGGATAATTTCAAGCAACTTAAAAAACAATTATACCATTAAATACCATATCATAAACTCATTGAGGAAGAACCTCATAAACATATATATCATTATGTACTAATTAAGGGGGGACATTATCAACCAATCATGAAAATATGTATTGCCTAATTAAAAATAAATCTTAAAAATAGATATAAATTATCACACCCTAACCCAGTGTAACATGCTCCCGTAGCATAATTGATAACCTCCTAATAATGGAAATCATTAATTACACTACAAGGGATGCATAAATTATTTTTTATAAAATTTACTATTCATAAAGCACTATTCATTAGGTTCCGTGGTGAAATTTAATATGCCATTTGATTATTGTTATAATACATCATTACCATATTCACATTGATAAGCTATAGCGATATTACATTAGTATACATTACAAATACACCATAATAAGTAATACTGCCAAATGAGAAATGAAATTTGCTACATAATGAGAAACAACATCTCAGAGTACGTTATTAAAGTCTAGACTGTATATAGGATAAGGCTTTACAAAAGACCCGACCTTAGCCAACTATAGATCAGCTACTCTTGTCACTCCCCAA
>CANYBF010335467.1:0-40822 GCA_948192965.1 Dalechampia spathulata
AAATAAATTAATTTAACAACAGAGGCCACTTTGGTGACTTATTATTTCAACTAATTTATTTTACACACATTAGACATGATAAGGACAATAATTTTCCAAAATTTAAACTCAAAATTGACAAATTAAAATTATTAAATTGCAGTTAAGCCTAAATAATCACAAATTAAAAAAAAATATTAATTTGTCAAGATATATAAACATTTAAATTAATTAACCCCCCAGAATTTCTAATAAATTAATTCTTAAAGTGCAAAATTAAAAATTAAATTAGAAAAGTGGACTAAATTAATTTAAAACATAAAAGGGATTTAATGGACATAAAACAGTCAGGCCAGGCCAGGCCTGAATCGAGGCCCAAATCCGCGCGGCCTAGTCACAGCACAACCCAAAAAACCCTGCGCCAAAACGGCGTAGTTTCGGAGAAAAGAACAAAATGACCCCTGTGTCAAAACGACATAGTTTTGGAGAAAAGAACAAAATGACCCCTATGTCAAAACGACGTAGTTTTAGAGAAAAGAACAAAATGACCCCTATGTCAAAACGGCATAGTTTTCGAGAAAAGAACAAAATGACCCCTGTGTCAAAACGAAGTAGTTTTGGAGAAAAGAACAAAATGACCCCTATATCAAAACTGCGTCGTTTTGGGTAAGGACCAAACAGAGCTATTTTCCATCTCCTTCCTCACCCGTTCCAATCTTCCAAGGAACCCTAGCGCCGCCACCTTGAACTCATGAAAATCAATTAATCCAACAAAACCAAACTGTTCTTCGATGAACAGAAAAATTAATTTCAATAAATTAAATTTTCTTTTTAAACAGAAAAATTAAATCAATAATTGATTCCCGGAAAACTTAGCAAAATCGTCCCAACCAGAATTCATTTTTCAGGAACGTAAATCAACCAAATTGATTCTAACAAATTGACGAACCAAATCCAATTTCAAGAATCAAGTAAAATTAAATTAAATAAAATTCAATCCAATGAATCTAGCAATTTAGGCATATGTCTCTGATACCACTTGATAGTAAAAAATTAACCACGTAAACCTGGATCATGTAAAATTACTAGATATCAAAAGACCGGATTCAATGATGTATTGATAGCGTACCTTGCATCATGGTATGCTGAGATTGAAGACGAAAAAATATAGGTTTGTTGCATTCCAAGGAAAATAGTACATAATTTTTAGCGGAAGCAATACTCAAAGGAACGTAATGTTTTTTCTGTGTCAATTTCCTTGGAGATCACGACCTTGTATAAACCTGTTAGGATAGGCCAATCTCTATTTCGGTCCTTTAACAAAATAGAAATTGTAAAAGGGTCTCTACACTTTAATCCTACAACCTATTTAACACCTTAATAGTCAATAATTCAAAATTAGACCACAATTAAACATTGACTATTCATATTGACCGTCATATATATCTTATATTTACATATTTAGCTCACATTTAGAATATTCATTCTAACAAAATTTTTAAATAAATATATTTTCTTTTCTTTCATTTTCTTCTTCATCTGCTGAATCCTTTTCATATTTTTATGACATTTTTTTATATTCATTTACTTGATTATTTGTTGTAATTTATTTTGATATTTTTTTCCTTTTGAGTGCTTTTAATTTTTTTGTTTGTGTGGGAATTTTTCTTGTATTTTTATTTTTATCGAATCTATTTATTGAAAAAGATCTATATAATTTTATATATACAAATATATATATATATATACACACACACATGTATATTATTATATGATGAAGACTTTATCTTGTGATGTTTTATAAATTAATTTAAGCTAATATTTTTCCTACTAGTGTTGTTATATATATTAAATAATGTTTATTTTGATGATTTATTACTTTTTATTATTATAATATATTTTTATTATTATAATATATGGTATATTCATCATAGATACATAATAATAATAATAATAATAATAATAATAATAATATATTATTATTATTATTATTATTATTATTATTATGCATCATATTTCATATAAGGTATATACATATATTTATTTATCATATTAGTATAGAAATTTTAAAAGAAAATAAATAGTAAAAATATAACAAAACAAGTAATAAATTTCAAAATATATTGTTTTTTGAAATTTTTATATTTATTTATTGGTAAATTTTTATATTTTTTATTATATAATTTTTTTAATTATCCAATCCAATGGGTTCTGAAAGGAGAGTGATTACTAATGAGATAAATAAGATGGGTAACTCATTGTAATGAATTATATTGGGATTTAATAAATTATTTTAATATTAATAAAGATGATAAAAAAAATTTAAAATATTAAAAATTAAAATGATTTTTAAAAAATTTTTAATTTTTAAAAATGTTATAAAAATTCAATCATCCGATATTATTATTATAGAATAAAAGGTAAAATCCATCATTTTATAATTATTTCAGAAAAATAACTATTTTTGAAGGTTTAATATAAGATTAGAAAGGTGAAATACATATTTAATATAAATTTTAAAATAACAATAATTATTATTATATACATATATATATATATATATATACATATAAAAGGTAAAGATTTGGCATTTTTGCAAGGAAATTATCATATTTATAAAAAAATTAAAATAATTTGAAATAATGAAAAAACTAGTAACTGGAAGTCAAAAAAAAGAGGAAAGAAAAGGGATAGTTAATGGCATAATATAACCCAACTTATAAATTAATTAAATGAATCAATTCGTAATATTCTCTGATATGATCACATAAAATAATAAACCAGTATAAAAATTAAATTTATAAAAAATCCATACTGTGTTAATATGATATTCACGTGGAAGAAGATGATATCAAACATAGTAATATGGGGCAGTCAACTTTGTTCTCGGAATGAAGATGAAAATGAAAGGAGAGTGCCATGTCATCATCCATTATATATATATATATATACGCATATATATAAAAATTGGTGGTATTAAATTAAG
Source organism: Dalechampia spathulata (assembly GCA_948192965.1). Classification (NCBI taxonomy): domain Eukaryota; kingdom Viridiplantae; phylum Streptophyta; class Magnoliopsida; order Malpighiales; family Euphorbiaceae; genus Dalechampia; species Dalechampia spathulata. Next base: position 2,966 of record CANYBF010335467.1, read on the forward strand.
TGGGACTTTATGCAAAGTTCCAAAAAGAAAATCCCCATTTCTCCATCACTTATTAATATACAACCTCCCAATTTCTCGTTTTATCATTAATATTTTTCGTTTATTTTTAAATTTTATTTTTCATCCATCAATTTCATTATATAATCTCAATAATATTATCACACATATTAATTTTTTAATTATATTTGTTCATATATAATCATGATTAATTATTATTATTATTATTATTATCATTATTAATATATTAACAATTGCAATAGTTAATAAACTCATGCATTTATCATGATATTATATATATATAGTTTAATTTCATATTATAACTCATTAATGTAGGCTTATTACAAATTTAATTTTAGTTGATTTAGCTGTTTTGGATTCTAATTTAATTCCTAATATTATTTTTTGCATTTTTCTTAAATTTTTCAAAAATAAAAAAAAATTTTAGAAAAAATTGTATTTTATGAAAAATTATTAAAATTGAGAATTTTTGTTTAAAAATTATTTATAAAAACACATTTAAAATTTATTATAGATTTATTTCTAAATTTATTTTAATACGTATAAAAGCTTTACTTCATATTTATTTCAAAATTATTTTAAATTTTATTTAAAAAATACCAATTCTTATAAAAAATTATTATTGTTATACAAATTATAAAATTTATTAGATATTATTATAAAATATAAAATAGATGGATTATTTCTTGAGTATTTATAGTGGAAAAGGAATTAAAAATGGGCCAGAATAGAAAGGGAGTTGGCATTACACTGCTTCCACTATTGGAGTTGTGGATGATTACCCCCTTTTATGGGACCCACAAATCCAAGTTGCATGGAGAATGGAGCCATTTTCTTTCTCGGGACCAAAAGTGATGCCCATCCAAGGTCTCCACATCCGACAGGAAAATTATGGTATCTAATGAATTCTTATGAGGGAGATTTGTGGATTTGGTATCCACAAGTATCATGTTCATAGAATGTAACTTTCATACTATAAGATTCAAACCTTAGATCTCAAGTTCATAGAATGTAACTTTCATACTATAAGATTCAAACCTTAGATCTCAAGATCAATTCTGCCATTCGAGTACCAACTAAGCTACGTCCGTAAGAGTAAGTCATTTTCTTTCTTAATTTCGAGTATTTGTGTCCTTTTTGATTTACATAAAATTATTTATTTTTTAAATTATTGAGAAATACAAATAATTTAAAATCATATATTACATAATACAAATAGTCTCTCTTTTAAAAAAATTGGCATCAAAATTTTTTGTAATATAAGTATTGTTCGTAATTGCAATTATAATTACCTTATTTTTATTTCGATTTTATCCATAATTTTTAAAAATATAAATATAAATTTAATCGATTAGTGAATAAAAAAATAAGTAACTTAATTTAATTTTATTATTTATACTCTACTGCTACTTATAATATATTGAAATGAATATATAAAAATATATATGACATGTAAATAAAATATATCGAATTTGTATTTAAATAATTTTTAACTTGTATCATCAAAAATACTAAATATCTTTATGATTTTTGGATGAAAAATGTCCAACAAAATGACAATTAAGTATTTAAGATGCATCCATAGTTAGATTAAATTTTAATATAAATAAATTAATTATATCAAGTTATGCTCATTTATAATCAAATCAAGTTTGAGTTTTTCAAAATATTTGATGTATTACGAGCTTAATAGAATTTAATTGAGCTTTAAATAAGCATAATAAATATAAATTATAATATAAATTATTTATTTATTATTAAAAAATAAAAATTATTATAAAAGTATTATATTTCATAAATATTTAAAATTTTATATAAATAATTAAATTAAAAAATAATTTTATGATTATAAATTCATAAATTATATATCTAAAATTAAAATTTTATATATAAATTAATGAATTAGCTTATGATTTTTTTTATCGAACCAACTCAAAAATTTAAATGAATCAAGTATTGTGTAGTTTGAATTCAAAAATTTAAATGAATAAAGTATTATGTAGTTTGAAATTAATTAATTTATTAAATGAATTTAAATAAAATATTATCAAATCAAATTTTGAATAATTTATAAATAATTTAATTTGTTTACATGATTATGGAGAGAACCAATTTGATGCTATATCTAATTAATTGATTTTAACAAGAGAAATGAAAAAATAAGAAAATAAATATTGAAAACCAAACCAATAATTCACGATTGGTTATATGTCACAAGCAAAGCAAAACCATCTGGTCAAATACAGGTCGGTTCATGGTCGATCGAACCCAAATTGTGTTGGTAAATATTATTAATAGTAGAAGGGTAATTTTGTCCTTTCCTCTAAGTTCGTGATGACGATGCATCATCACTTGTGCATGTGGTCAATGGAAAAGGAAACTTTCGGTCATCAGGTCATCTATTTTATTTTTTCTATATTTTTTTTAATCGTAACTTATTAATTTGAAAAACTTTATTTTAAAATATTTTGTTTTAATTTAAAAAACTATAATCATTTGTACGGACATTAGATTTTGGTGGCGGCTTCTTGCCAAATCTTTACAGATAGTCAGCAACTTTTGCTAAAGGAAATCCCGGCTTACACGTAACCTTGTTTTATGGAATTATTTCCGTGATTAATTTATATATTTTTTATTCAATTTATTCATTTTTTAAAATTTATAATAATTTAAATTCTAAATTATTATAATTATAATGAAATCAATCCAAATAAAATTAAAAATTAAATTAAAATTATTAAATATTATTAATTGGGAGATGTTGAGACTTCTAAAAGCATCAAGACGGAGACTACCAACAAAGAAATTCAAAGAATCAAACATCTTGTCTCGTTTTACCAACTCCAATTCCATCATCAGCCCTACACGTGTAATCGCACTACCTTTGTATAAAAATGATAATAAACATCATATTTTTAATTTATCTAATAATTATATTTATGCTAATAAAATTATAAAATATTAAAATTAAAATTATTAACAAATAAATATGTGACTGAAATCGACATTTTAATGTTGAATTACCTCATGATAAAAATATAAAATTGCATAATCCATAAACTATCAATTAATGGGCATAAATAATTATTAAAATTGCAGAAGAATAGCTAATTATATTTATTATTATTATTATTAAATTAAAATGTATTATATCATATTTAATTTGTTATTTTTAAATATTGTATCATTTTAATTTAATTTTATGAATTAATATCATTTTATATTATAGAAAAATTATTTCATATAAATTCATTTTTATAATATAAATTATATTTTATTATTTATGTTAAATTTATATTAAATTTAAATTTTTTGTTATAATTAAAATTTTAAATAATATTTATAATAATTTTAAATTTATTTAATTAATTTAGAGGAGGTGTTATTTTCCTCAAAAATTCAAAATAATTGATAAGGGTCCAAATTGTGAAAAAAGCTTTCGATTTTGATTTTTAATTATATTTTTATATTAATTAAAATATAAAGTATTAATTGCTTTGGTACTATCCGATCACAGGATCCCACGTTATTAACGCCCAACAAATCAGACACTTCCACGTATACATGAAAAAGCTTTAATTCTAATTTTTCTCAAAATTTCTGGATTTATACCAAAATAAGTCCCAAGAAATCAGAAAACCTGCCCCTATGCATCCATAATCTTCCTCAGCCTCAATATCTTTTGAATTCCCCAAAATACCCTTCGCGTGGTATCAAATTTATCAACAGACATTTTCTCTTTAGCGCACAGACGAATAAAACCAGAGGAAAAAAAAGGATTTCAACTTTCCTTTCGATTTCAGTAGGGGTAGTGTAGTAAAAAAGAGTATTGACCCATTAATGGCGCACCCGGCGGCTGCCCATGATGATGAAGAGCTGTCACTGTTACCTCTTAACGGCAATGGTGATCAGTCATGGAGGTTAAACTTTGATGGGTATCAGTTATCAACAGAACATAAAGAAAAGAAGCAGCCTCCTCCCGGAATCCATGATTGTCTCGGGGTTCTACGTAATTTTACACTACTTTGATAAGAACAGCATATTTTCGTTTGATTTGTGTGACCAATACGTGCTGTTTGATGCTCAAGTTTTGTTTGGTGTATGCGTAATCTTTATCTTAGTTTTGATCTTTTTTTTTTATTGTTAATGGAAATGTTCCGCTTTTTAGCTTTAGTTTATTGGTGTTCTCTCTCTTTGTTTTTTTGGGTCTTTTTGTCTTTTTCGGAAGTTCCGTTGATGGTTTGTTATGCAGCTATTTATGTATGGATTGTGGTGTTTGGCTGGATTATGGATTTATAGATAACCTCTGGAGTAGAATAAGAATTGGGTATTGATTTGTTTTTTCCTAAGTTGGGTAACAATCGGGTATTGGAGGGTTGGTTGAGTCAAAATTTAATGTGAAAACCTTGATTTTTTCTGTCTGTTCTCTAGCTTCAGCCTTCTTTGCATGTTACTGAGTTTTCCACTGGAATTTCCTTTTTCTAATGAAGTCTTTTTTTTTTATTGGAAGTTGCTAGCTTCAGAGTAGCTATTGTATCGGGAGATTCTTTCATGATTCATTAGGGGTATAAAGATGAAGTCTTATGGTGTTTATTTACTCTTGTTTATCACTTTTGTTGCTAAACCAGTGACGGCACGGAGTATGATTGAAATGCATTGGAGCTTTTTTAACTGATACGGGGGACAATATAGTATGCTTTCTGTTAAAGTTCAAAGCGATGGTGTGAGTTGAAGCTTTTTCATGTTTTCGATGATTCAGGTCCAGAAGATGATGTTGCTGAGTATTATCAGCAACAGGTGGAAATGCTTGAGGGATTCAATGAAATGGACGCTTTGGCCGAGCGTGGCTTTATTCCTGGAATGTCTAAGGTTTCTTTTTGCTTATTCTTCTTTCCCATTGTTCTTTATCTGCATTTGACGTATCCTATAGTTTGCTAAACTGAGATTCGTGTTTCTTATGGCTGCAGGAAGAGCAGGAGAGTTTGGCTAAAAGTGAAACTTTTGCTATTCGGATATCGAATGTTGCCAATATGGTTCTTTTTGCTGCTAAAGTATATGCTTCTGTCAGAAGTGGTTCATTGGCTATCATAGCATCCACATTGGACTCTTTGCTCGATCTTCTATCTGGCTTTATCCTGTGGTTCACTGCATTCACTATGCAAACTCCTAATCCATATCAGTATCCAATTGGGAAGAGGCGCATGCAACCTTTGGTTAGTCTCTACCAACTAAAGTGTATTTTCTGTTCATTTTGTTTTTGTGGAGTGTATTGTCTTATAAGTCGGTAATCAATGTGGGGACTTATTGATGAGCAGCATACTATTATAACACTGTTTCTAAGCATTTTCTGTCAGGAAACTTGTATCAAATGAAAAGATTTTGTTTTTAACATGAATATGACATTAGATTCTAGTACATGACAATTGAAAATGATGGCAGAATATATCATATACTTTATTTTCTGAGTAACTATGGAAGGGAAAGAAAGAATTTCTAGTCCCACCATGTGACAATGTTTCATGGTAATAATTCCTTTTCCACTTTTCAGTGCTTTACTTTGTTGCTGTTTCTTTTTGCTTCACTTCTTTTCATTTGTGTTGTCAACTTAATTATTTGACGTTCAAAACATAAAGACTCGATCTCTTGATATTTGTTTGCAATGCGTTGAGTATTATTTACATAATTAGGTCTACTGAACATGCTTATTAATGAATATCCATGTCTGTTCAGGAGGTAAGATGAAAGTTTTGTCTCCTACTTTCCTTAAATGCTATGTAATACTTAATTCCATGACCTATGAATTATTGCAGGGCATTCTCGTTTTTGCCTCGGTTATGGCAACTTTAGGACTGCAGATAATCTTGGAGTCAGTACGTGCATTGCTATCGGATGTAAGTGGATTCTCATCTTAGGTCCCTTTTGCGTTAAGCTCAGTGGCTTATCATTAGATAGATACTTCTTGGATATTGTAACTCCTTCCAGTAGCAGTTGAAAAGGATATGTACCTCACATATTTTCGGTTGCTTTTTTCAGGAAAATGAATTCGATTTGACCAAAGAACAAGAACGTTGGGTCGTAGGAATCATGCTTTCAGTGACTATAGTAAAACTTCTTTTGATGGTTTACTGCCGCTCTTTCACTAACGAGATTGTCAAAGCTTATGCTCAGGATCACTTCTTTGATGTCGTTACCAATATTATTGGCCTTGTTGCCGCACTTCTTGCTAATTACATGGAGGAATGGATGGATCCAGTTGGGGCTATAATTGTAAGTAAAACAACTTTCTCTTCCCTGAATTTATTATGAATGTAGTAAAAAATCTGATAAAACTTATCACAGGTATGAGGAATAAATAAAGTTAACATATCTTAAGCAAAAGTAGTTCCATTGGCTTCACAGCATACTATAGACTCTAGACATTTATTCGGCTTTTTTCATATTATTAATGTTAGCATGATATGTTGTGCAGCTTGCCTTGTACACCATTCGCACGTGGTCGATGACTGTGTTAGAAAATGTGAATTCCCTTGTGGGAAAATCAGCTACTCCAGATTATCTGAAAAAGCTCACATATCTTTGTTGGAACCATCACAAGGCAGTTAGACACATTGATACAGTCCGTGCCTACACCTTTGGGTCTCACTACTTTGTCGAAGTTGATATCGTCCTGCCTGCTAGCATGCCCTTGCAAGAGGCTCATGACATTGGGGAATCCTTGCAGGAAAAGCTTGAACTTCTGCCAGAGATTGAGCGTGCCTTCGTTCATCTCGATTATGAGTACACCCACAAGCCTGAGCATGCACAATCGCACCCATAGGTAGATGCAATGCACAATCTCTGTTTGTTACATTCTATTCCTACAAGTTCCTCCTGCATCTCAAGTCCGCGAAGCGAAATCCTACAAGGACAGTAAGTAGATGCTTGCACTAAATGATTGTTAAGCTATAGAATTCCACTCATAGTGCAAAGTTTTAAATGAGTGCCATATTTTGAACTCAGAGAAGAGATGATCGAAGGAAACATAGTAAGATGAGTCCGGCACTATGTTCTAGTTGATGGTTCTTTTCTTCTAATGCTTATTTATAACTGCATGAACCGCAACGTGCTCGTGCAGTGCAGGTTCCAACTTTAGCCTGTAACATAGTATTATTTGGCAGTCGTCTGTTGGGATCAATTGGAATATATTGCTTATGTTTTGCCGGGCAGTAGAGAGAAGTAAAGCTGAAAATCAAATTGCAATATTATACATTTCTCATCCAAATTTAGCTCTTTAGTTGCAGTGTTCCGTTCGAGGTGTACTCCAAAAAAATTATTGAATGGATTGAATCTATAATGCATGATTATGAATTAATTAATATGATATTATCATATGATATATCAATGTGATGGCGTGCTATCCAACTTTCCACAAATATCAAGCCAGCCATTGCTGATGAATAACATATACCAGAAGTAGATCGTATCATTTATTCATATAACATCAGCACAGCGAACAACAACAACAAGAGGACGATCGCCAGCATTCATCCTGGTACAAAAGGTGCCAAACTCGCCAAACATCATTGAAATAGCTCTACATAGAACCTGCAACTTGCTTGCTTCAACCATTCACCTTAGGCTCCCAGCCCGCGATAATGTGTTCCTTCGAAGCTTTTGTCTTCTGGAAAGATTCACGAGCGAAAAGCAACTGCAAGAAAATACAACACTTAATCATATCAGATTTTGGAGAATTGGTTCAACTTTCAGGAATGTTGCCTGATCCGCTAGACTAATGGTGAAAAGGTTACCAACACGCCAGAAGGCGAAATGAGAGAATGCTCTGGCATCTCGCAAGGGGTCCCAAGTTCAAGACCCCATGCGCTAGAAGATCTCTAGGACCCAACTTGGGGTCCGCCAATAAAGGTTGAATGGATTGTGATCCTAAATTCCAATAAACACAAAGTAAGAAGGATTGAATCATTTACCTTCATGTAGTTTTTGACATGAGAAAAGCGTTCAGGGACTTCCCATTTCTTAAAATGGCCGAGAGCCACATCAACATGGTATAATTTTGGTGCCAAGCTCAAATCAACAGCAGTGATCTTTTCTCCAGCAATGAATGGACACTGCTTCAGAGATTTCAGTGAACCATCACTACCAGGAAGATAAACAATAATGATAGTAATCTGATAATCAAGATGATACATACATGTGTCGTAAGATGCTCATCCAATGCCTTCAGTTCATCAAGCAATGCCTGTTCTGATCCATCATTGGGATCCTTGCTCTTCAAGAATTTGACAAAAGTAGAGAATATATTTGAACCTCTACAGTCCAAAATCATAGAGATTGCAACAATATGAATCAATAAAAGGTCCAAATATTAATGCAAACGCACATACACCACAAAACAATGTTTCCTGAAAATTTGTTCCAAACAAGTGGAAAACAAAATGAATTCAAGCACAACTAAAGCCTTACTCTCAAGATCGACTGTATGAATTCTCTTTTTTCACTCCCTTATAATTTTGGACGGCATTCTCATCCAAATCTAGATATACCTCTTCCCTTCCTTCCCTTCCTCATAGTAATTATCTCTACTTTCTTAACAGGTGCATCTAGATGTGTACAACTTGCTCTTTAAATTTATCTTCTGTTAGTGCTGCATGAACGTTGTTGGCAGGAACTAACGGAAGATTAAAAAAAAAACTGTTTCTTTCTTCAAGCATCATCATAAGTTGGTAGTAATGAATGTATTGAATCTGGAAAAACGATATAACTATTGATGAAGAACTACCAGGAGCAAGGAGCAAGGAGCAACTTCCAAAACATTACATGGAAATGCAAGGGATTATAGAACTAAGCACAGAATATCACAGTAAGGGAGAAAGGAATGTTACACAGAAGCAAATTCAGGAGGAGTGACAAGAGATGGCTCAGGATATTTCTCCTCCAGAATCTTCACGATCACATCAGAATCTGGCACCCATTTATCATCAATTTTGATCACTGGCACTTTAGCTTCAGGACTTATCTCCAAAAACCTGACAATACCATAGTACAAATATTTTAAGGCACCAAAGACACTCCAAACCGTCAAAACAGTAATTGCTTTAATCGCATCTTCAATCAGCTTATCATAGCCGTCAAGGCCAACCGCATTCTTAAAGGCTTAGTTTTTCAAAATGTTTTCTTCAACAGTGAATTAAAGGAGTTTCATCTTCCACTGTAAGTAAACCAATATTTTCTTTTAACTTATACAGAAATGCTTATTTAATAAATAGGATTGTGAAGGACAAAATTCCGAACCTGTGGATTGCAGAAGCTCTTACACCATATTAAAAAGTCATTCAACTCAAATTTAAGCTCATAAGCATGATTATTTTCTCTAATTAATAGGTTCACCAATAGAGTAAACCATTGATTCACTCAAAAATTCAAAGGATTTGCTTTTAATCTTTAACTTCGTATGAATCTCAACCATTCATTTTGAATTTAATTAAAATTATCCAAATATCATCCTTTGTGCTCAACCTAACAAGAGATCTTAACCCGAAGGATCTCATAGCACACGAGTTACAAATACACAAAAAAAAAAAAAAAAAAGAAACAAAATCTCCAACATAATAAACCCTTGAACCCAGTTGCTCAAACACTAGAAAGAAACCATCAAAACGATAAACGAGCATAATAACTAAATCAAGATGGCTATAAATATAGCAATCCAATGCATAAACAGATATAACAACAACCCACTTGATCAAAACTTCGAAAAGAATTTTAAAAAAAAAGCCTATACAACCGAAAAGATATAAGATTTGGTACCATCTAGGCTTATCACTGAGATTAATGAGATGCAAGTTGTAAGGTATTTTCTTTTCTTCTAAAGTCAACAGAACTCTCTGAGAAAATGGACCTGAAAACACACACAACAACAGTCAAAACTCAGTATTTCATACAAATTCAGAAGAAGAAGAAAGGGGATACAGACAATCTCCAATAACATTAGGAGCGCCAACAGCAGCCTTTACGCAGAGATCCAAAGCCATTTTCTTTGAGGTGATCAAGGGAAGCAGAAGGAGAAAGCAATGGATGATTATGATGCCTACGTATAATATTTGTATATGTGCCATTTCTTGAGCTGGTTGGTTTTTTTTTCTATTGTTCTTGAACCGGACCGGTCTATTTCTCTTCTTTTGGTTATCCGGAAGGTTCTTCACATCCGATTCTTGCCCCAAACCCTAACGGCTCAATTTTCATTGATTTTTTTCTTTTTAATTTTTCCCCACGTCAAATCTTGTCTTCTTTACTAGAAATTTGTGTTGCTAAATAATAGGAAATAATTTTGGATCTAGTTCGATTTTTCGTATTATTAAAATTATATCGATCATTAATAAAATTTTATATTATATTTATTTGTATGATTTATTTATAATTATTAAAAAAAATATTTATCTTGATAAAAATTATTATTATAATATAAAATAAATTAGATATCCTTGATTTTATTATTTATTATTATCTTGAAATTTATAAATTAATTTGATAAAATATTTCAATATTATCTCATTTTAAATGATTATTTTATTCTTTTTAGTTTCATCATCTTATCTAAATATATTAATTTATTAAATTAATGATTATGAATTTTATTTGAATCATTGATGTCATTGTTTTCGATTTTAATTTTTAAATATTAAATATTAAATATTGCATTCTCTTTTAACCATAATTTTATGCATTATTTTTATATAAATTTAATAAAATATATACATTGACAATTTCTATATAATATATAAAATCAAATTATTTTCTGAATCCAATTAAAATAAATTTTAATATAATTATAATAAAAAGTTCAATTGATTATGATTTATTATTTTTTGAAAGAAATTATGTAAAAATGCTACTTAACAATTAGCTCGAGTAAAATTAGACTCAATTTAAGTCAAGTAGATAAAAACAAAAAGCATTAATTTTTTTAAAAATTAATTTTTAAAATTATTTTCTATTAATAATATAATGAGCAAATTACCTTAAGCTTTTGATGTGATAATAATTTCATTGTATGAAAATCATAAAATATATTTCGCGATTTTAAATTGAGATTAATCAATATTTATATATAATCATTTACGATGATTAATAATAAAGTAATAGAAAGGCAATAATAGAGAACAAAAGCAACCTATAAAATATGATTTATTTATTTATTTATAATTTATATAAGCAGGAGTTGGAAATTATTACAGAACATTCATTATTAAGTGGCAGCAGACAAAGCTGTTGATTACACGTGATGATCATGGATTAACCTTCGGTGCCCAGCTTGTCTTCTGAAATGATTCTCTATTTATAAATATTTTTTAAAAAATATATTATTTTTATAATTATTTTATTTTCTTGTAAATAAATAAGATTGGTATATAATAAAATACCATGATGTAGTTATTGAGATGAGGCAGGTGATCAGGAACAGCCCAGTTCTTAAAATGGTCATGAGCCACCTGAAGATGGTAAAGCTTTGGAGTCAAGCTCAGTTCAATGGCACTGATCTTATCTCCGGCAATGAAAGGACCCTGATGATTAGAATGTTAATCTCAAATTAATTACTGCTTAACAAAAAGATTAAAAGAGTAATCAATCAAGAAACTCGATTGAAGTTATTACATGTGCCTTGAGATGATCATCAAGTGACTTCAATTCCACAAGCAATGCCTCTTCTGTGCCATCTTTGGGATATTTGCTCCTCAAGAGAATTTAGGAATGCAAATAAACATAAATATTAATAAATTTAAAATTAAAAAAAAATCATAACTTAAATTCTGATACCATCTCTTAAAAAGAAATATTATAAAAAACAACGTAAACCAATTTTTAGATACAAATTTTATTATATTTAGAAGAATTTTTTAAATTTTTATATAATTTTTTATTTTATGAATAAATTTTAATAAATAATAATGAATTATGATCCTTTTAAATTGAAGATTAGAATTCATCATTAATAATTATTTCATTATATAATTTATAGATGATTATTATATCTTATAAGAAAGGAAAAAAAAAAAGAAGCACATACATGGCAGCAAATTCAAGAGGAGAACCAACGATGGCTGAGGATATTTCTCCTCCAGAAGTCACACAATCAGGTATATATGATCAAACTGCCAACTCGGAAACAGGAAGAAGAGAAAGGAGAAAATAGAGATATAGGGTGCAAATGAATTGAATCAAGTTGATCTTTACTTAACTTAAGCTTGACTTATTTATAATCGAATAAGTTCGAATCGAGTTTTCTAAAATTTTTGATGTATAGTGACCTTAAACGAGTCTAATCGAATCTTAAACGAGTCTAATAAATATAAATTTTAATATATATTTTTATTTTTTTATTTAAAAATAAAAAATTTATTAATGAAAGTATATATATCATAAATATTTATAATTTTATATTAATAATTAAATTTAAAAATATTTTTATATATTTTTTAATTATAAATTTATAGATTATATATCTAAAATTAAATTTTTCCATATAAATTAACGAGTTAGCTCACGAGTTTCTTATCGAACCAACTCATGAGCTTAAACGAGTTAAGTATTGCCTAATTTAAGCTTAGCTCATTTATTAAATGAACTTTAAATGAATTTTTATCTAATCAAATTTTGAATAACTCATGAATGATTCAACATAAGTCCCTCCCTACCACTCATGAATTAAGAATTCTCACAATAATATTATCTAACTAATAGCACCAACAGCTGCCTTCATAGAGATTTCCAAAGCCATATTCTTTTGAATATTGTTCCTTTTTTTTTATTATTATTATCATAAACAAAGGAGTGATGTTGATATGATATGAACTGCTCTTAGACCCATATTTATTTTGCAATTTCACACGTTTATTTTATTTTATTTTATTTTTGTTTCTTTTAAGATGATGGGACCATTCAGATATTGCTCTGATTTTTTCTGTTTTTTTTTTAATCTTCATTGATGTGATGATTGAAAATGATAATATTAATAAATACCCAAAAAAAAATTCCAACTTTTTGGACTTACTGTTTGAGCATTCAAAAATAAAATGATTTATTTTCAGTAGATTCTCAAAGGGTGTCATTAGATTTTTATTTTAAAAAAATTGGTCATGTTTTAAGAATTTTAAAAGTATAATTGTGTTTGGTAATCATATAATTGTGTTTCTTCATTTGAGTTTGTTTTAATTTATTTTCAATTTCAAATTTGTTAAAAATTTTGAATTTTTTTAAAATAATAGATTTATAAAAAATAACGCTTTAAAAGTTTCACACAAGTTTACTTTCAATTTATTTCAGGTTCTTGGAGTTTATATCCGTTATTTTTAAAAATATTTTAGAAATTTATTATTTTTATAAACCTTTTAAAAAAAGCCTAATATTATTGTAAATATATAAAATAAAATCCATCATTTTTATTATTAATATTAGAAAAACTCTTGTTGATATCAACTCATTTTTCATAACTTTAGATCCATTTTTAGGTTAGTTTAGTTGACATTTTTTATCTCATGTTTATGATATGTTGGCTTAATTTTCATTTTTTTTTCAATTTCTAAATTTTATTGTTATTTTAAGTATTGATTTTATTTCTTTGAGGAGGTAAAAAAGTTTGGAAAAAGGGAGTAAAAATAGAGTAGAAGATGATTAACTCTTCTTTGAGGTCATAAGAAGAAAAAATAAGCCAGTGATCATTCAAGCTCTCCATCATTGGGAAGATGATTAACTCCTCTTCTTCTTACCAACACCCATCTGAGTACCAACTGGACTACATCCGTGTGGGTATGACAAAAAGATTCAATGTAGAATTTGTAATGATGGATAACTAATATTCTATTAGTTTGATGATTATGTTTTTTCTTAATAATTTTGTTAATAACATAGAAACAATGCTTTTGATTTATAAACTGTTTAGTTTTGAATGAAAGTTTTTTACAGGATGCTGTTATTAACTCCCTCTCTCTCTCATTTATTAATGATAAAGATAGATGAATAGATTGAATGGTTAGATTAATGAATGTCTAATTGTCAGAGAGATAAGATCAATTTTATTTGTTCATATTCTTGTTTTTTGAATGATTATCAAACTATCTAGGGTGTGTGTGTTGATCTTATTCTCAATCCAAAGTGCCCTACTATTATGATTAAATCCCTTGTTGATTTTATTCTATTCTTTTAGTTGTTTTTGGTGACAATTTACCTACTGTTTTGACTTTAGTGTTACTTTAACAATTATTATGTCTTTCTTATTGACTAATTCCTTGCTACTTGTTTACAACATGATGTTTCTCATGCTGTTTATTATTTACTATTATTCTTCAGTTGGGTTGCATAGTACATTATTTTAAGTTTACTTTGTTTTCATGTTTTCTTGCTTTTGTTTGTTACTTTAAGTATTTGGATTAACTTGTCTTCAACTGTTTATTAACCATAAAACCAACGTGTAGTTTTTCGATTTTTTAGGATGATATTCATTAATGGTACGACATTGAAATTATTTTATAAGCACACTTCATTATACGCATGTAAACGAGTCGAGTCGAGCTGAGTTTTATCTAATTCAGGCTTGACTCATTTATAATCGAGTCGAGCTTCAGTCGAGTTTTCTAAAATTTTTGATGTACCGCGAACCTAAACGAGCTTAATCAAGCCTTAAATGAGCCTAATAAATATAAATTTTAATATACATTTTTTTATTTAAAAAAAAATTATTAATAAAAGTATTATATTTCATAGATATTTATAATTTTATATCAATAATTAAATTTAAAAATATTTTTATATATTTATATGATTATAAATTTATAGATTATAAATCTAAAATTAAATTTTTTTATATAAATTAACAAGTTAACTCACGAACTTCTTATCAAACCGGCTCACGAACTTAAATGAGTCCATTATTGGCTAGCTTGAACTCGGCTCATTTATTAATCAAACTTTACTAAACGAGCTTGAATGAGTTTTTATCGAATCGAGTTTTGAGTAACTCATGAATGGCTCAGCTCGTTTACATCGCTAATTAATTATGATAACTTATTATATGTATCTTCTTTATGCTAAGATTTGAATTATTATTTTTTTAAAAAAATTTTTTCAAATTTTTGTCAATCTTTTCTTCTTTTTTTTTTTTTTCTTTCTTTGGGATTTACTATAAAGAGTTATAATATTTTTATATGCTACTTGAAAATATATAGATAATGTTTAGAAGAATGTAGCTTTTGCTTTTCGATATAATTGTTTAAGATCTTATGAAGTTATTATTAATAAGATGAATTCAAATCGAATAAAATCTATTACCGAATGATTGTAGAGATGGAGGTTTAATATTCCAATCATTTGCATAGATGAAATTGGGGCCATTTAAACAAAATTTTATATGAATTTATTTTATTATTTTAAATTATGAATTCTTTCATGCATGCATTAATTTTATAATCTTTTAGTTTATAATTATCATTAATTATTATTATATAAATAATAATTAATATTTTTTAAAAAATATTTACCAAAATAATGTTTTAAAGTTTAAGAAATTTTTATTTTATGTCTATTTTAGTTTATCAAAAAAATTATTTTAAATTTATTTGAAGTTTACTGTTAAAAATTATTATTATTGTAAAAAATTATTAATTATATAAAATTTTAAAAATTAACTTACATTATCACAAAAAGTAAAATAAAACATATCATTTATGCATGAATTTTATCCAATTATCAGAAACAATGTAAGACAATTAAATAAAATAAATATTTCTCAAATTTTAAATCTTTTTTTTACATTCAGATACTTATAATGCTACTTATTACATAATTAATATAGATCGATTAAATTTTATTTTATCAAAATATCTATTTTTCATTTACCTTTCAATAATTATTAGTATATTTTGAAGTAATGTGAATAATATTATATAAAAATGAAGAAAGAAATTACTATTGTTTTAATAGTATATTATTTCAATTTGAGTTCAACATTTGATTTTTTTATTAGTTTTACGTGAATTTTAAATTGAATTGATTAAATTAAAAATTAAATTAAATAAATAAAAAGTTAATTAAACTGAATTAATTAAACCAAAAAATGAGTGTAAAAAAATTAAAATTGAACTAAATGAAATATAAATAAAGAAAAATCAAATTGATTAAAATTAAAAATCTGAAACTCAAAAAAATGAATCAGGAAATGATATCATTTTGTAAATCAATATGAAATGAGATCTTTTTCAATTTAATGATTGATTACTGAAGATATACTTGAATCAAATATCAAAAATCAAATTTTACCATCATAAAAACTCAAATAAAACCAAAAAATTTAAAAATTAAATTAAAATTATCAAAATGTTATTGATTAAATTGGTTTCTTTTTTCAATATTTGGTAATTGCTCATCAATAATTGCAATTATATTTGATTAATTATTATTTTATATATGGCACCAAAATTTTTTCATAAAATTGATTTTATGAAAAATAATTATCAAATTTTTTCATAAAATTGATTTTTTCATAAACCCTAAACAATTACCTACTATATATTACTTATTAATAATTAATTATTTATATAGTATTTTAAAGCTTGAATATTCAGTAAAATTAGTATTTGAATCAATTGTTCATTCTAAAATAATAAGAATATGAATAAAATATTAAATGTTAGTTTGAATAGCTTTTCATAAAATAATATTTAAAACTTTAATATTAAAATTATATTACTAAAAAATCTAAAAAAGAGATATAATATTTTGATACGAAGGTTATTGAATTTTTGTTTTATTTTTTAATTTCTTTTAATTTTATTATTTTTTGATAGTTTAATGTGTGTAAATGTAGAATTAGTGGCGAATTTAATTTTATTATTTATAAATTTGATATATTATTTATTATTATTTTATTATCTATATCAAAATTTTATAGTTAATAAAAATTAATTTTAATTTTAATTCTCTTCGATTTCAATTTTAAATTTAATCCTCTCTTACTTTATTTTCTAACTACTCTGCTATGCCAAATTACAAATATAATCAAAATTTCTTACCTATTAAAAATATAGAACATAAATAATACTCAAAAGCTAGATAGAATCATGAGGAATTCAACATAATAATTAGAAACTACCTTAACAATGTTTTTAATAAGATATAGTTCAAATAATATAAATGATTTTATATAAATATAAAAAAAATCATTAAAAATCTTAATTTTATTAAAAATAAATATTAATACCACATTTAATCGATGAAAATATGATTTTATAGAATGATTAATAAAAACCATACAATTAGGAATTCATTAATCATTTCATAAAAGATCTATGAAATTTCTTTCACTTTGATGAGATATATCAGATCTATATTTATAACTATTTGTTTAATAACATGTGACTTTATTTTGTCACCTGTTCATATAAAATATCCATACATAAAATTTTGACATGTCAACAATAACCTTCTGTATATAAATATCATTTATAAAATTTAGATAAGCCACACATTAGATAATTTTAGTATCTTTGTTAATAAACAAGCATAAAATATTTTACTGCATATAATTATACAATAATAGTCATATAACCAAAAACATCTGCTAGAAATATGTTATGTTGTCAAAGGTGTTTTATAAGGACCGCATAAAATTCGAACTAACCTAACTGCATTGGTGTCTCACTGATTTGGACGTCTCTCTAAACTACTTTAACATGTGTTTATCAAATGATAAACATTAAGTATAGAATTCAATGATGCTCAATGATAAATATAATGTAATTTAAATAACAGTTTCACAAAGTAATAACAATTATAAATTAAACATAAGGAAAAATATGAACTATATAACATCTCATCACTGATACTTGTAAACATTTTGAATATTTTAATAACAAAGCCATCACTTTATAATCATATCACATGAAAAATTCATATTAGCTTTGATTGAATTCCATTATTATTATTATTATTATTATTATTATTACTTGTATATATCTCCAAATATAGTATTACTATGCTAAAAAATGATAATGGTAATTATGTGTGGCATTCTCTTTGCCCTTGTCATTTTGTCATTTTTATTTACAAGGTAGCAATTACGTAATGTACGTACC
Source organism: Dalechampia spathulata (assembly GCA_948192965.1). NCBI lineage: Eukaryota > Viridiplantae > Streptophyta > Magnoliopsida > Malpighiales > Euphorbiaceae > Dalechampia > Dalechampia spathulata. The sequence goes on from CANYBF010335467.1 coordinate 21,103, forward strand.
AATGATTGTAAATGCATTGTATTCCACTTTCCTCTATCATTTCATCTTAATAGTATAATAATGTTATGTTGTATGTATCATTGAATGCAAATGCTTTGCATTCTCTTTTTTTATTTCATTTCACTGTATTTATATACATATTATCCATGTGACTCGATGAGGAGGGACTTGAACTCAACCTATCTCATGGTTAATAATTTGCCACATGACTCACTGATGAGGGATTTGAACTTAGCCTATCTTAGGAACAATCATATTATCATATTGTGCACGGTTAGTAGGGAACCAAACTTAATCTACCATCGAGGAGGGAACCAAACTTAACCTGCCTTGTAATTCTCATCAATTATCAATTTAAATAAATATACTAGCGCATCCCTTACATCTCCTTCATATCATGCAATGAATGTAATACATAATTTGTATTGTAATGTTTTTATGCATATGTTGATGAAATATTGTATAGTTATTCTGTATATCTTTCCATCATCAATGGCGTGTCCAGAACAATAATAAACTTGTAAATAAAATATTACAATACTAAAATTCATTATTATTTAGTTTTCACTAATTGATCCAATTAGAGGATCAGATAATACATTGAGCATGAACATAATTCATATTATTCACTATTAATTCATAATATGTTTATTAATCAACAATAATTCCAAACATACGAGTGAATAACTATCATTCTAATATGAACATCAATCTATGCAAACATATCAACCATTGTGCTTACTAAGCATTCATAATTTATCATAATAATAATTAACCTATTGTGAGATTCTTATTTTCTAAATATAATCGTTAATTAATTAACGATCAATAGTAAATGTATTAATCAATAATTCAACTATAATGCATTTACCTATAATTTAGTTGTTTATTTATTTATTACTCTCATTTATTGATTTAGGGCAACCATAGTCTATCTTATTCATCTTTGATCCATGAAATATTTATAAGTCATTAATAATTTCTAAGATATGACTACGTAATCGCAATTTTGTCAAAAGACAAGAATTCATAAACGTGTATCAATTAATACACTCTTTAGGCGCTTGTATTTTCATCATAATCAGAGATTAATAATCATGTTGAGCAGTCCTCAATGCCTAAATAAAATCCCTAGTAATTGATGAATAATCATAATAACATTCATAAATAAGTCAACTATAGTGATTTTGCCTTAGACAAGATAAGATATATATTAGTAATTTCATTTAATGGATTAATAGTAAATAAATATGAAAATAATCAATGTTAATCATATTATAAAATATAATGACTATGTAACGAATTACACCTCATCACTTTTACAGATAATATTATTTACCTTATAATTTTATTTATAATTAATCATTTATAACACTAACCTATTTTTGCTTTACCTTTAGGTTTGATTGTAAAACCGGGGTAGTAATTCTTCTATTGTCTTAACTTGTTAAACATAAATTTCTTGATGCTCAATCAAATAAATCATATTAATATTTTAAATGTTTTCATTTACATACACAATGCATGCATTCTTTAATTCTATAACTTATATCCGGATAAAAACAATAACAAATTTATATCTTTTAGTTGTCTTACAATATTCTCATTATTTTTAATTTTAATTGGTTCTTTATATTGAATATTCAGTAATTTATATCGAGCTCTATTAATTGACATTTAATTTTTCATTGTCGTCATGCTTATATGTACTAACTTCCTTTTAGAGCCATTACACATCAATTATATTAAACATCTTAACATAATATATTACTAAGGTTGCTTCATTATACATGACTAGTAATATCCCAAATCTTAAGTATATTATCAATTCAGCATATAGAGGTTTATATATATATGACTCACAGCCATTTCATGTCTAGCAGATCATGTCGTGTGTATAATATTTCCTATATTGCCACTTTAGTACTAAAAAAAAAAAACAGTTGTGTAAATGCTTGATGACTCAATAGCCAGCCGTTAAATCATTCTCCTACATAGCCATTGTACATTCATAGTGCAATGATTTTGTCATATATATACACAATTAATACATTTGATGACTACATTCTTGAGTATAAGAAGAATGAAATATTAAGCTGCTCGATAAGTCAAAGGTGTGCAGTTTCTGCACACCAACTCAACCCAACATCCTGCCTATATTTGCATCATACCCACTCACGTTAGCATTCAATTCACTTGCCCCAAAGTTATTAATTATTTATATATAAGTTGATTCCATGTGCTGCTTTCCTGCTAGGAATACAATTAATTCTTTTATTTGCAAGGTGGTAACATTCGACAACCCAATATCCTCTCTTATTCGGTTCAATGCCCTGCACGAAACCTGTGGTTTTAAGGGGGGCGTTCAGAGTAAAATTTCCAGCTATTTATTGCATTACAAAATTCTATAAATTCCACTTAACTGGTCCGCCGTGCAGGAATTAACTACTCCCACATCTCAATTATACTCTTGGCAAGCATACACTAATATATGCATTGGTCAATTGGGAAACAGCCCCTCCACACCAGTTAATTCACTCACAAACTTGCATTCAGAATAATCTTACATTCAAATATTTACATATATGCTCATATATTTATGACAAGCATTATTTTTGACAGACATAAGTACCATTACATACACATACATATAGCCACACTTACATAAAGTCTTTCATGGACAACACATATAGCTTTCATGGGGAAACATTTACGTCATCAAACCTCACCGACCTGTAACCATTTGCAAAGAAACATTCATTTATCTAACAGCAGCTAGTCAATTACACTACATACATAATTCTCTCATGAATAACCTCCATTGCAACTAACTTTCTACAAACCATACTTGATTATAGCATCAATTAATCACGTACTTGTTTCAATAACTATATGATAGAGGTAACATATTCATGTTAATCACAAAACCATGTCTAAATTCCTTGTAATTTCCTTGCGCATTCCATTAAAAAGTATAATAGTTGCTACTCTAATAATGTGAATCAAATAAGTCCCTTAAGCAACTAATACAGCGCTATTACATTTCAATTACCATGAGCATAAGGCAAATAATAAGCTTATGTAATACATGAACGGTTCAGTGGTTCACATCCCACACTTAATCTCTTATTATACATTCTTTGGATTTCTTTACAGTATGATTATAGAAGGGTTAACTTATTAGACTTATAAGGACTGTTGATTTACCTTAACTAAGTAAGGTTGGGTTGGTTTCTCCTCAGTACACCGCAAGGTTCGAAGCTGCTGAACTTGGCATAACAAGAAGACTAAACCTTCTCTTCACTCTCTACTCAGCTGCGTATCTTAATTCTTAAGTTTCCAGACTTTCCCCTTAGGAAACAATTACCTGCTGTCTTACCACATTAATCTCATTGCACCCTCACCTTAGCGGCACCTCGTGTTTTAATTTCTCTCGATCCTTCTTTACGTGAGAATTCCTTGGCCCAAAGCTTGACATTATAGTCAACCTAAGAACTCATAGAGACCAACCATGGTTTCTTTCCAGTAAACATGCGCATATATGGTGCATAACAATCCTTCTTGTTTAATTTATACGATCATGCATGAATTGTATAATTTAAAACTTAAAATATTCCGGATATATTTCTAATTTTCTAAATATATTATTGATATAATATAATTTTATTCATTTCTTTTATGTTTTTATTAATAATTCTTGTGATAGTTACACTTAGTTCTTCCACCAAGGTGTATAAACATTGGACAGTTGATCTCATTTTTCTTCCTAGATGGTCCCTTGCCTAGTTTAGAATATTATTATGTGAGCCTTATAAGTCTATGCATTTGGTAGTACAATTCTCAACATTTAATCTTTCCAAAATTAACATTAACTATTTAATTAATCAACTAAAATATTATGAATTTAGGACAGTGAGTCCATATCTAACTCCACATTAACTAACTCATCTATTTAATGTATGTAACCATACTCGTATTCTTAAATTTTTATATTTATGAGGATGCCTATACCTTTTTCTTTATAATAATATTAATTCCACCTACTCATTATTTAAGTCTCTAATTTACCTATATGTATTTCACATAAATTAATTCAAATATAAAAATAATAATATTCATGCGATTATAAATAAATATAGATATATAGTGGACGTGACAATTAACAATTAAATAAATCGACTCCTTAAAAATACTTCGTTTATTAAGAAAGATATATAAAGATAAATAACAAATGCAATATATAAAGATAAATGTATAATAAATTTAAGGATAGGAGTATCTTTTTCAAATTCTAAAATAAATCATTTGAAATAATATAAATAATAAGATGAATCCTTTTGATTGTAATGTAAAAAATGTAGGATAAAAGATGAACTATAATCTTGAACAATGAGTTGAACAAACAATAGCTTGAGTCGTGTGGATAGCACCGTCCTTAAAGGATATTTGCGTATAGTAGCAAATCCTCCCAAGATTAAACAAGCTCTTCTACCAATGTAGGAACAGCAAAAACAGGAACTCAGGAATGAGAGGAGAGGAGGAGGAGGAGAGCAAAGGAAGACATTCGTGGGAGTGGACGTTGCGGACGAGAATCATGGGAAGGTGAACGTTGAGGTGAACGTGGGAAGTTGGTGGTGGAGAGAATCAAGGAACGGGAAGTCAAATAAGACTTATTATCTCAAAAATTTAATTATCAAAATTAATTTCATATTGCTATCAAATTACTATACGTTCGTTATAAATTTTATCTATTTTTTTTAAATTAATTCGAAGGTAAAAATGATATGAGATCAATGTAATACACACATATATAATGAATATCAGAATTCAAACTTTAAATCTATTCTTACTTCAAATAAATAAATCTTACGTAATCAATTCCTCAATCTTTTCTAATATAAATACATTCAACATAACAATTTGATGTCAAAGGAACACTTTAGTTGAAAACATGTTGCATGTTCTCTGCTTAGCATTCATTCAGTGCATTTTCTAAGTACATAACAAATAAACTACTAAATTCCCACATCCTTACCCACTTGATCAAAGCATGTCAAGTGCAAGTTTCTGGAAAAGAGCTGCTTTCCGGTTTCAACCATAGTGGAGACCATTACAGCTTTTAAAGTGCATGCGTGTGTGTGTGTGTGTGTATATATATATATATATATATATATATATATATATATATATATATATATATATATTAATGTAGGCCACACAGCCCACAGATCATGTTTAAAAAATTGGCTTATTAACGAAAAAAAATTATGTACATGTTTATATAATAAATTGAGTGATTATTATATTTTAAAATTATTAAAATTAATCCTCATATTAATATTCTGTTCTATCATATGAAAAAATTGATTTTAGAATATCAGAATATCTTGAAATAAAAAAAATAATGATTAATTTTAATAATTAAAAATCTATAATTATATCAAAAATGTAAAAAGATTGACAAAAATACGGTATCTTTAACCTCTTTTTATAAGTATAGTATAAAAATTAAATTATTATAAAATTTTTTTAATTTGATATAAATATTTTTCATCATATTAATAGAAAAATAAATTCATTTTAACCTAAATGTTATTATTTTTATTAATATATACGCATTTTTCTTCTAATCAACATAAAACTTCTTTTAATTATTTGGATAATAACAGATAATTTTTCTTTTTGTTATGTATAAGTGTTTATGTATTTTATATTAAAATAAATTATGATAAATAATAAATTAAATAATTACTAATGCAGATTGAGCGTAAGAACATGGTTTGCCAATAACCTATGGAATAAGCATGATGAGAAATACATTAAATTATTGGACAAAATGTAGTGGTAGAGGCATCATAAAATATTTGATTAAGGTCCTTAATCTAAGTTGCCAAGTTGATTAATACAATTGGTAGATGCTTATAATACTTGTGCTGGAAATGCACTCGATGATGTACTCTTTCCCTATTTTCTACCTTGTTAATCATTTTTTAAAAACAGTAAATTAATGAATTAGTAAATTATATATATATATATATATATATATATATTTATTTATTTATTTACAAATAATACCAATTCCTCTTTAAAAAATTGAATGAGACAAAGCTATCAAATTATGAGATGTAATTGTTTATTCTTAATCTTGATTACCAATAATGACAAGACTAGCCATCTATCTTACTTCCATATATATATATATATATATATATATATATATATAATATGAAAATATGAAATTGATAAAAAAAAAGGGAAAAAAGTGCATGAACTCTTGTTTAGTAATTTTCGTTTGAATTTAGAGTGAATATTTTTTTTAAAAAAAATATATTGTTTTTGAATTGTTAAAAAATGGGAAAATAAAAATAAAAATAAAAATAAAAATAAAAAAAGCATAGTTGAAATGAATTAAAGCAAAAAAAAAAAAGAAGAAGAAAGAAATTCAATGTATGAAGCAGAAAAGAATTTTGCTTGCATTGCATCTGTAAAGTATTTGAAGCAGAACAAAAAGAAAGACAAACAAACTCATTTTTAGTGGCAAACAACTTTGATTGCACTCATTGTTTTATCCTCCTATTTATTTTATCATTGTCCCTTTCTATCTTTTATTTTTATTTTATTATTTAAAATTAATCCTAATATCAATAAATTATATATATATATATATATATATATATATATATATTATCGTAATTAAAATTAAATTATTAAATTATCACAATAACATATTATGAAGAAAATTTTTTTAAATATCAATTTTATCAATCTTGTAAGTATTATATCAAATTCCATAAATTGCATCACTTTCAAACAATCAATCATTGATTTGAATTCGAGTTGGAATAAAATAATGAGATATTATTTAGTTTTAAAAATATAATTTAATAATTTTAGAAATATATGGATTAAATACTATAACTAATTAAGAAAAGATACAGTATTACATTATTGTTATATTGGCATGCAAAAATTGGAAAAGGAATGTTCTGTTTCAGACAGAAAGGATTTATTAATTCCATCAAATTACTATTAACGTAGATGGTGCATGTCAGTTCTCCACTATTATAATTAATTAACATTATCATATTAATTAAGCATTTAATTAATCTTTGATTAACGTACACCGACCACCTGATAAGATAACTAAGTTTGTGTGCTTACGTGTACGTGCTCTGGAAGCCTATATATTATTCTAAAATATTTAAACTTTTGATTTAATAATTTTTTCCATATGAATTTTTATGATCAGAAAATTTTAAATTTTAATTCATGAAAGATTTTATTTATTAAAAATATTTTAATGTAAAATAGAAGTAAATTTATGAATATTTATATTTTAAATATAACAAGTCAATTTTAATTTAATAATTTAAATTTTTTGACTAAATGATACGGTAAGAAAGATACTTATTACAACTAATTGAACCAAATCAACGTAAAATTTTTCTCATTAATTTAGTTAACCAATTAATTAACCAAAATTAATAATTATACAAATTTTATAAAAAAATTCATGTTTATTAGAAATTATGAAAATAACAAAATTTAAAATTTTTTTAACAAATATTCAAAGGATTTAATAAGATAAGTCTATTATAATTTATGAGTATATCGTAAAAGATTAAATTTTATTGGAAAAATATTTTTAAATTATATAATATTATGAAAAAAATAGGAAATAAAATCCATATTTTTGTGATAATTTGTTGTTGTATTTGTTGGTCGTAAAACCACAGAAAATGAAAATGTAAAGTTGGCCCACTAAATCTGCACTAATGATCAAAGCAATTAATAATAATAATAATAATAATAATAATAATAATAATAATAATAATGAATAGGGTTAGATCTGATTTATATTGTTATAAATGAATGAAGTTAATTAATCTGATATAAGTTTTAAAAAATAACTTTTAGCTTTCATTCTATTAATCAATTTGATTTCTATACAGGAAAAAACGAGGTAAGTATTTCTTACACGAATATATATATTTAATCTTTGATGCTCGAATTATTGGTTAAAATATCAACAAATTAATAATTTATCTGTTATCTTATTGTAGTATTAAATTATCACTTAAAGTAATTATTTTATATTTGATATGAATAAGACTTTCAAAGTGTAATAAAATTAGGGCGGAATATTCTGTTTTTAATTCATTTTTATTTGAATTTTAAATAGAATCAGTTAAATTAAAAATTGAATTAAAAAATCAAAACTAAATTAAATGAGTAATAAATTAATTAAATCAAAAATCAAATATAGAAAAATCAAAATCAAACAGATTGAAATCAAAAATCAAACCATGAAATCACATTATTTTGTAATATTATATTGTAAACTAATATGAAATAATGTTATTTTTCAATTTAACTTTTCATTTATACAGTTTGGTTCATTTAATTAAAATATAACCAAATTAAAAACTGAAAATCAAAATTTATCACTATAAAAAATTAAAATTAAAATTATTAAATATTATTAGTTGGATCATTTTATTTAATTTTTAATAATTTTAACTTACCCTTTAAATAAAACTCTCTTAATATTGAAAACTTGATACATATACTAAATACAATTAAAACTCAAAATACATTTAAATAAGATGCTTGAATTCAACAACTTAAATGTTAATGGGTGCTTCTCATAAACAATTAATGCAATGAAAAACAAAGTCATTCAAAGGGCATTTCCCTTCTCATATCAATTCAATTAATTATATCTTTACTTCAATCTCATCTTTCCTTCCTCCTAAAGATAATATTAACAAATTCTATTCCATTATTCATTCCACATTTATTTGAGACTCCAAATATTTTAATATACAATATATAATTATCAATTTTAAAAAAAATTTTAGAATTGATTTTATCCATTTTTTGATATTTTACATCAAAATTTTTTCAATTTTTAGAATTAAATTGAATTGAAATCTTTCATAGTTTGAATTGAAAAACGAACCAAACTCATAAATTTGATTTGATTTAAAAAATTTTAACTTAAAAAGATATTTGATTCAATGTTTTCAATTTAGAAAAAAAAATAATTAAAAAAATAAGATAAAAAATTAAACTAAATTTAATTTAATTTAATTTGATTTAAAGATTTTTAAATTAAAAATTTTTTGATTCATTTTATTAACAGAATTGATCAAATGCTCGCTCCTGCTCTAAATAATATATCTTTCTTTATTTCAAGTTAAAAGGGAAAAGAAAAGATAATAATATGAACCGGTACCTGGAAAAGATATTTAAGGAAAAGAAAAAGAAACCCTTTTACAATTAATATAACATTATTGATGTACTCGTTACGGTTCGAAGATGGGTTGCCTATTTGATAAGGAATACTTCCTCTGATGGGTTGCCTATTTGATAAGGAATACTTCCTCTGTTTTGTCACCAATAAGAGTTTGATATTTGTTTCAAGGAATACTCAAAAAATAAAAAATAAAAAAAAGAAGAAGATTAATGTGGATAAATAAACCCTTAAAATTGTCCAAATAATTGATTTTGATTCTTGTAAAATCATGTCAATTACCCTAAAAAAATCTATTTATTAAAGATGAATGGTAATAATTTTTTAATATAATATTATTTAAACCTCGATCATTTACATAAATATTTTAGCATGAAATTCGACCAACATTCATATGTGGGTAGTAACGAAATCAAAAGTATTAGTAAGAGTGTGAAATTTAAGATTATAATGAATTGAATTTGGATGATAAAATTTTCAAATTTTTTTATGGATATAAATAGTGATTATTGATAAATGATTGAAAAATTAAACATAAATATAAGATTATATTAGAATATAAAATCATTTTTTTGATAATTTTTATGTCGATATTAAATAATAACATCATAAAACATCTTTTTTTCATATTTTAAATATGAAACAATGGTTACTATTGAAACATGGAAAAATAACATGAAATTAAATACCTAATGCAAATAAAAAAAAGGGCAAAAAAACTTTGACCACTGATGGTGGGCATCATTTAGCTTTATAAATAGCTGCAGGAATTCCACTTTAAGCACAAATGGAAACAGAAACAAGGCAACTACACAACCTTACTAAGAAGCCAGAACAATAAAAACAAAAGCTTCTCTTCATCTTCTTCTCCATATATATACACACACCTACATATCTTCATTTTCAACTCACTTGAGTCATATTTAGCTTTCATTGAAGTTGGGATGATGAAAATGAAGACTGGTGAATGGGTTGATGAGCTCAAGCCAGTGATGTTAATGGTGGTGGTTCAATTCTGCTTTGCTGGTGTTAATGTGTTTTATAAGTTAGCTGTTTATGATGGCATGAGCATGAAGATTCTTATTGCTTATAGATTCCTTCTTGCAATTGCCTTTTTGGTTCCTCTTGCTCATATCTTTGAGAGGTCTGTATTTTTAATGCCATTCTTTATGTATTTCGATATTCAATTAGTTAAACTAACTCAAGTATAAATTTTATTTCAGAAAAAGCAGACCAAGACTTACGTGGATCGTACTCTTTCAAGCATTTCTTTGTGGATTTTTTGGGTAAGTAGACAAATAAAAATAAAAAACATAAAAGAGTATATAAATGCTTAGATTCAATAAACATTAAACTTGAATTGCATTATACATGAAAAATTTAATAATTATATTTCATAATTAATAAAAAAGAAAATTAGAATGTTTTAGAACATTTTGTCATTCGATAAGATTAAAAATAACATGATATAAATATAATATATGTTAATGTTATTAATAATGATTATCGAGAATAATTTTTAAAAAATTAATGTGATTACATTGGTTTGTATATGAATCAAGAAAAAAAAAAAATTATATAGTGGTAGGACTGTTTACTAAAGAATAAGAAATAGTTGGTGCAAGAGTTCGGTCATAATTTAATCATATTTATTTTATGATATCTTTTAAGGGATGATAAAAGAATGATAATATATATATATATATATAATTATTTTGGAATTTTGATAAAAAAAAATTCATTTATTATTATTAATTTTCTTTGCAGGGGATCGTTGTCACAGAATTTGTATACGGAGAGTTTGGTACTTACGTCTGCAACATTCGCTTCTGCAATGACGAATCTCATTCCAGCAGTCACTTTCTTCTTAACCATTTCTTTTGGGTACTAACATATGCATATACGTATGTATATATATACACACACGCCCACATGTTTATTAAAATATTTTACAAAAAGACCCACAATTTTTTATACGATTAAAAGTACTCCTCCATCCCATAATTTACTGAGAAAGAAGTACTTGAGGTCACCCCATTCACTAATATTTCCTTTGGCTACATCCTTTGAGATAGTCTTCTAAAATCATAAAACATTGCTCCAAAATATGTCGATGAATCTAAATGATTAAATAGATCGTATTTTATCAAGTAGATATTACTTTTAAAATCACAGTTTTTTTTATCGTAGAAAACTATTTATATCGAGAATTTTCAGGTTGGAGAAGATGGGAATAAGAACCAAAGCAGGAAAGGCAAAAGTGATGGGAACATTACTGGGTATAGGAGGGGCAATGCTGCTAACATTTTACAAAGGAGCACAAGTCAACATGTGGTCAACAAATATCAATCTGATGAAGATGATCAAACCACAAGGAGGACATGTGACATCATCAGATGGCACTCAGATATTGGGAAGTATATATGCAGTTGCAAATTGCTTCTCGTTTGGTCTTTGGTTAACAATTCAAGCCAAAATGAGTGCAAATTACCCATGCCCGTATTCAAGCACTGCTCTGATGTCAATAATGGCTGCCATCCAACAAATCATATTCGCTCTTTGCACTGAAAGAGATTGGAGCCAATGGAAATTGGGTTGGAACATAAGATTGCTCTGCACTGTTTATGCGGTATGTATATATTTCTCCATCAACATATCTCATAAAAGCATTAAACTTATTCATATATTATATTATTGATGGTTATATTGTATTTGTATTATAATAGGGAATTGTAGTGCATGGCATGATGATCACTCTGATGATATGGTGTGTGAGGTTAAAAGGACCATTGTATACTTCAGCTTTTTACCCTTTAATGCTCGTGTTTACTGCCTTGGGCGGATCTTTGCTCCTTGATGAAAAGCTACACGTTGGAAGGTATATACGTACGCATACATACAAACATATATATATACTACCGATCAATTTTCTAAGCTCAATCTTTATCTTGTGAATTGCAGCATAATAGGAGCAAGTCTGATAGTGTGTGGATTATACACAGTACTATGGGGAAAAAACAAAGAAATGAAGAAAATGACAGAGCTCATCATACCACATAAACTATCCAAAGATGTTGAAATTCTTCCAACCATTACCAGCCATGACAGCAACAATAATAATTCTGATAATTCCAGTAAAGATATTATAAAACTTGACACGAAGTCGCCTGAAATGGCACATGGGAAAGCTGAAAAATCAATCTCCAGAGAAGAAGAGGATATGGAAGATAAAGTTTAAAGCATGGCTCTGTCAATCGAAACTCTTGGTAGAGATGGAGGCTGTTTAGGGTTTATTTTTGTTTTTAAAATTTTTTTGAGTATTTTTGTCCTTTTTTTTTTACCTTCTTCGTAAGTATTATTAACTTATGATGTTGAAATTGTTAGATAATAATAATGATGATGATGATAATAAAATATTATAAATTTTGTATATTTTTCTATTTTAATATTTCAATAAAGTTGTTAAATTGAACTTTCATTGTATTAGTTACAATAATTAACTGTTCATATTATGAAATTCTTTTGAAAAATAAAACAAATGAAAAAAGGATAGTTTTAAGGAAAAAAAATTATTAAAATTTGGCAAATAAAAAAATATTACAGATGTAATCGCTAAAATTCGTTAAAGATTTAATTATTTATTATTAACATCATAAAAATATAATCAAAAGATTTTGTTATTATAAACTTTTTTACAATAATCATCGTCACTTATTTCAACCATTGATATCATTTTATTAAAAAATTAATCATTAAATATTATAATTAAAAGATAATATATTTATGATTGAACTAAAATTAACTTGAAAAATTAAATTATCTCAATTTAATTTGCGATAAATTTAAAATATTTATCAGATATAACCTAAGAGATCTAAATTTGATAATTATAAGCATGTAAATTAATTAAATTAGATAAATGATTTTAATTCGATTTAATTTGATTAAAATTAAAGTGATACGATTATATTGAATCGATTCTTTTAGTTCCCCAACCTGAGTGATGGAAATCTCTTTTCCAGTAAAGTGATTAGGATTTTGACATTCCACTCATCGAATCAAATGAAGAACAGATTTCCAAACCCACATTACTTAAATTAAAAAAGAGCAAATAGAACGATTCTTGCTGTGGATGTTGATATTCCACTCATCGAATCAATTTATTCATCTGCACCTTTGCCTAAAAATCCATCGAGAATATTTTTTTCTAATATTGATAATCAGTTTCTATGATATGGATGTTGGAGATTGTGTATTATAATTACAGAATTACAGAATCGTTCTTGGAACTGGGCAGGGAATAGAAACCACGCAGGACGGTGACAGGAAATCATAATTAACTTACAGAGAATTGAGTCCGGAATTTTACATGTGCCAAATTTCTGAACTTAATTAGAGTTTTATTTTTATTTTAAAATTTTAAAATACCAAATATTGATAATTAACTTATTTATTTAAATAATCATCAACTTAAAAAATAATATGAAAAATAACAAAATTCTTCATCATGTTAAGATTTTTTTGACAATAAAAGATTTATATATCAAAGTGGATAAGGATAGAGTTAGATTGAAATATTAGAGAGTCAATAAATATGAGGGCAGTGATATATTTTTTTATGGAAGTATATAATAATTATTGTTATTATAATTTCCATCATTATATATCATTTATCATTTATCGATATTATAATATCGGATTTTTATTTTTAAAAATTAAATGAAAATTATAATTTAGAAAACAAAAATTGATGGTGATAAAGTAATGAGATTTTGGAATATATTTCCAATTCCATTTTTCCATGAGACAGCTTTAGAAAAAGCATGCATGCATGCACAATATGACAATAACAATTCAATCTCACCATTTCAAGTTGTAATTTGGCATCTTCAGTCAAATTCTCATATTTTCCAAAGCTTAGAGGCCCATCTCATCAAAATTGACTCTAACATCATTTTCAACCCCACAAACAAAAAAGTACTAAAACAAAACACAGTTGAAATTTATGTCACATGCATATTCCAATTCTTAGTTATTTTAATAATTGATAATTTTTGTCTAATAAAATATATTTAATTATTGATGATTTATTGTTTACATAGTATTTTAAAGCTAACATATTCAATTAAATTAGTTTTGATTAATTTTTAAATCTAAAATATTAAAAAAAAAATGAAAGAAATGCTACAAGTTATATTCTAAAAATTAGTATGATTTCTCATAAAATAATATCACTTGAATCTCTAAAAATAAATCAGTATCTAATTTATGTTACCAACTGTTAGACCCTAGGTTTTGATTGTTGAGTCACGTATGAGTCAATATAAGTTATTTGTAATTTTTTAAGTGTTTTTTGATGTGGTACGGGCGTACCAAATAGTTCTGCTGTGAAGTATGGTCATACGGCTGACCGTACCAAGTGTGTATTGTTTCATTGAGTTTGGTACAGGCATACCATTGGTTGGTACGGCCGTACGCGAGCTCGCAGGAATTTGATTTGTCAGGAAACCTATTTCGATACAGGCGTACCATTGGTTGGTACGGCCGTACCCGAGCTCACAGGAAAATTGTTTGTCATGAAAACTTGTTTGGTACGGGCATACCAATTGGTGGTACGGCCGTACCACAGTTCCCTCTTTTTTTCTAACGGATAGTTTTGAATCCGTACAGGCGTACATGTTTGGTACGACCGTACGCGACTTAAAAATTAGGTTTTAAGTCTGAGAAACGGCTAGTTTTTGTTGGATAACTTTCATACTTTGATTCCTAACGAAAATACACTTGTAGAGCATTCTTATTTGAGATATATTCATCTGTCACAAGTAAGTTTAAGCTTGTTTCTTCATTTGCTTTATTGTTTGTAATCCTACAACCTAGAGATTAGGTTTTATCTTTGTAGGATTGGTGTGAGCTTAATCCATTGGGGATTAATTTGTATTTGAGTTGATTGTGAGATCAATATTGTAAAGGTTAAAGTGTAAGCTTTGAAAATACTGGGGTATTGGATTCATTTGGGAATCCTTTTGTAAATTGATTGTGATTCTAGTGAAACCCTAAGTTGAGACTTAGGAGAAAGTGGACGTAGGCAATAGTTTGGCCGAACCACTATATATCGCACGTGTTGCCAGCGGTTCTAGGAATTTCACCAACTAATTTAAAACAAAAAAAACATTATATTTTCACTAAATCAAAATATTAAATACCATTTTGAAAAGCTATTTTCGAACACGATCAATAAGAAAAATTATATCTATAATTTTTATATATTATATATATTTTGAATAATGAAAAAAACAAAATAAAATACATACCTAAATATACTTACCTTTTTTATTATTATTATCACATGCTTTTAATTTTCTATATCTATTTGTTATCCCAAGTAGATATCATAGTAGAATCATAGTTTCTCCACTATAAGATATTTTTTTAGTTATATTTTCTAATAATATTTTTAGGGTTAAAATAGTAAAAAAAAAATTTACATATTTTTTATATTTTTAATCAAACATTTTAAAACTATAGAAATAATCTAAAATCCTAAAATTATTTACAATTTTAGACAATTTTTTTTATATTTGATTTAATAATTGATTATAATTTTTTAAACATTTTATGCTTCATAAAATCATCATCAAATATTAAAAAAGAAGCTTATATTTGATTATTAAAGATGTTAAATTTAATTATATAATAATCAATTTTAACCAAGATACAAAAATAATTTATTTTAATAATTATAAATAATTTAGGTAGAGTAACATTTGAATTTTTCTTTCTATTATTTGACCTAATTTATAGTGCTTGAATTCAAATCCTAATCAAAATATTACTATTCCTTCCCAAATTGATAATATATTTTTTATTATAGTTCACAAGAAAACATTAACACATTAAATTTTTCATATAATTTTATTTAATTATATTGAAAATTTTTAAAAATGATGAATCATAAAAAAATTATTATAATTGAAATAAAAATAATTTATTTAATTTATTCTTACTAGTAAAATAATTAAATATATTGATAGTATAAATTTATGCAAAGTCGAACAATTAGTTTCCACCAACTCGGAAAGTGGATTACAAATCGGATAGCATATGGATCTCTGTTTCAAATCCAAAAACAATTTGCCATGCATTTCTCATTTATTATTATTATTATTATTATTATTATTATTATTTTAGAATAATTATGAAAATGATGGATTTTATTTTATATTTTGTAATAATTTCCGGTGCTTTTTTGAAGTTTTATAAAAAATAATGATTTTCTTGCAAAAACAACGGATTTTTTGTAAACATTTTTAAAAAATAATGGATATAGATTTAAAATAAATTTAAAGTAATTTTTTTATATTTCTGTAAATATTTTCTAAAAAATCTGTTATTTTTGAAAAAATTTTAAACACCTGATATTTTTTTTAAGAAAATTCATTAATTTTGATAAATTTGAAAATTTTTAAAATATTTTTTACATGTGTTGTATATTAATATCAATTATTTTATATGTTATGGATCAAAATTTATTTTAATATAATTATGTTATTAAAAAATTGCATCATTGAATTTTATGAATAAATTTATATTCATAAGATATAAATAATTTATTACTTCAATTAGAAAACAATTAAAATAGATTATTATCTTTTTTTTTCATTTTTTCATTTTTCAACTCATTAAATTAATTACTTTTAGTGCTAAAATCATTTTAAACATTATATATATTAGAATAAATCATGGAATTTCAGATAGAAGCAAAATCTTCTTATTTACGGCAAATTTAAATTACAGAAATTAGTATTTACATTTCAATAAATTAAAAATTAGTATTAGAATGAAATATACTTTTTTAAAATATTAAAATGAAATTGTAATTTACTATATCATTAATTTAACAACAAAATAACAATATTTTCTTGTTAATTTTGAAATAAGGATTTTTTAAAATCCTCGAAATTGATGAATATTTTTATTTTCAAAAGTAACAAAGGTTTTTTTTGAAAATATTTATAAAAATAACATTTTTATTATTTCATATATATTTATTTTTAATGTTACTTTAACATGTAAAAAAAATTATTTCAGGTTTATATCGGTTATTTTTTAAAATATTTATAAAAATTTATTGTTTTTATAAAAAAAATCATTATTTTTATAAAACTTTAAAAAATATTTAATATAATTATAAAATATAAAATAAAATCTATTATTTTGATAATTATATTAATCCATTATTATTTTCATTGTAAATTTCTAACAAATTCTATATGCTGGCAATGCTCATCACTATATAAGATTTTTTAATAAAAAAAGGTAAACAAAATATATATATATGTTTATTTGGGTCGTTTTTTTCCCACTTATAGTATAGTGTTTAATATAATTATGATACTTGAGGATTTTGCTTGCATGGTAACGTTGAATTAAAATCACACACCCACCCACCATTATATTATATATGTTTGTGGTCTTATAATTTCATAGCCAATGCTAATTTTGTTTCCTCTTAATATATTTTAATGCATTATTTAATTATTTTCAATGGATTGACAAATAAAAATTTGCATATATATATATATATATATATATATATATATATCAGTATTGTGAGAAGGTGTATGTATATACTATACCTTCACTAGCAAGTTACTAGTGGTCATAATAATCAATTGATTGCTAGAAATTAAACATTACAAGTTGATCGTAAATATTTCCGCAATAATATTTTTTTAAATCAATTATTTAATGCAAAATATAAAAAAATGTAAAATAAATATTAGATAATAATCTATAAAACCAAAAATAATAGCTTTTCAAATTACTGTATTTTCAACTTGTATTATTAATTTGGCAAGTGGATAGTTATTTTATTAGTATTTAATGATTGATTATTATTGTTATTTATTTATATATTAATTGAAAGTTAAAATGTTTGATTATAATAATAATTATGTTAATTGATTTAATCTAAAATATTGAGAATAAATATTAAATACTATCTTAATTTAATTAAAACACTAAATCATCTCAAAAAAAGTAATAATCCTTGGAAGGGAAAAATTTTCACTAATAAAATTATATATAAATCAATAATTATATTATGATGAATATCATTTTTCAATTAAGTATTGTAATTATATTAAAAATATATAAATTGTGACATTTTTATCTATTAATATAAAATTATTATTTAAAAAAAGTAATATATGTAATTACTTTATTTATTAATGTATAATAGCACATAATATATTTGAAATATTTAAGAATTTTCTTTAAAGTGTTTTATTTCACATTTTCATTTATTAACAAATGATTAATTGACTTTGATAATAGAAAAAATGAATTATAATTTATCTAAATATTTTTATAATTAAAAAATTAATTAAGAGGCATAACACTAAAAATAAATCAATCTTTAGAGGTGATTCATTTTCAATATATCAAGAAATATGTGTTTTCAAATTAAAATTTGATGAAAAATTTTATAAAATAATTACAAAAATAATAAACTTTATTTTATATTTTATAATAATATTGATAACCATGATTTTTACCTATATTTTCCCCATTAATATAAGGTCCTTTTAAGCATTGTTTTCATGTTTTTCCCTTCAAACATAAGCATATAATATAGTATTTTATGCATTATCCATATTCTCATGCATCATATTCATATATTATATACTTAGCATAATTTCATACATTTTCATACATATTGTGCATAATTTTCATAATATTTCATATAGTCTAGGAATTAGCTTTATTTAGATGGATTTTACATGCATTTGGTAAGTTTATTAGATACTATTTTGTAGTTGAATCATAGTTTTAGGTATTAGAAGTTTAGTTTTCCCATTCAAGCTTAGAAAATTAGGTTTTTATAACCTTGCCAAGTCATCCACGAGTCGTGGATGGTCATACACCAGTCGTGTATGACTCGGCCTCTTTAATTTCTTCCGTTTTCACTTCATGCGAGCCTTACACGAGTCGTGTAAGGTCATACACGACTCGTATACCATTCGGCCATCCTTAATTCTTCATCTTTTCGATCGTTTCGAAAGCCACACGACTCGTGTAGCATTTACACGACTCGTGTGGTGCATTTAGGTCATATTTGATTTTGTTATTCTATTGTTAGCTATGTATGTCTATCATATAAATTAATTAATATCAGTATTTTTTTTAAAATTACACAATAAAAATATAACAAAATAAATAATAACTTTTCAAAACAAAGTATATATGTTTTGTTTGGATAATTTTTGTTAGATATTTTATCTTGAAAGTTTTTTCTTTTCCATTTTTATTTATATTATATGTGAAAGGATATATTTGATGTTTTAAAATTATATTTGATAAAAAATGATATAATTTTAAACATTTCAAAATTGATATTTCATTAAAATATAAAACTAGGAAATGATATATTGGAATTGTCCCATGTTTTATCCATTAAAATTG
>CANYBF010335617.1:0-25703 GCA_948192965.1 Dalechampia spathulata
ACAGCTCTCACGCCACGTCACTCGGCCGCCGGTCAAACCGGCGGCCAACCTGCTGACCACCCCAAATCCAGAAATAATTTTAGTTGTACCCCAAATCCAGAAATTCCGTTTTCTAAAACACCAAATCCAGAAATCGCCCGCTAACCCTCGTTGTTGATTGATAATTATCACAGTCGCTCCACTCTGGCTCATATTGGGGGTTCTCGCTCACGTGCCAAACCTTCACGGACTTGTCTACACTCCCGCTGTATACTATCCACCGTTGATTCTCCCGATGATCAGAATCGTGATCTTGTTTTACGGCTAAGCATTTCACAGGCCCATCATGACCCGTTAATAGCGATAAACAAGTATGGACCCCACTGGGCTCCCTCCTCCATACGCATATACTTTTATCAGCGGACCCACTGAATACCAGATTACCAGCGGTGGCCAAGCACAAGACCGCCAGCTTGTGGCCGCGGAGTGCTCCGCCGTGGGACCAGTGCTTTTCACGCTCCCAAATATGTACCATTCCGTCCGAGGTTCCACAGTAAATTACTGCCGATTCTTGATTTACTGCCACCGCTGTTACCGCGGTTTCTTGTTTGAACAATGTTTGCACCAAGAAATGGTTGGTCCCTTCTCCTTGTAGCTCCCTTTTCCATACCTTTACTGTTCCATCTGCTGAGCCAGTAAATACCAAAGAATCGAACCCGACGGCTACTGAGTTTATGGCGTCGTCGTGGGCGTTGATGGATTCGAGGCATTTACTATCTGTAACGCGCCAGACTTTGAGGGTTTTATCCCATGATCCAGAGTATAATAAGCCTTGTTCTACGTTCAAGCTCAAACATGAGACTGCATCGAAATGCTTGATGCGTAGAACATTTAGGTTTCGACGAGCTTTTACGTAGTTTTTTGGGTTTACTGATTTTGTGATGCAGTCTTTAAAAGTTGGCAAACTTCCAATTCTTTTATGAACACTAGGGTTTTTAGCTGATATCTTCCAAATCCTAATCTTCCCATCTTGATGACCAGTAAAAATCTTGTCACCATGTATAACAATGGCTTTAACTAAGCCACTACTTGATTTAAAACCCGAAAACTCCTTCATATTCCTCCAAACACGTATGTTCTTGCTGTCCGACCCAGTATATAATAAATCACTAGAGGCAGCAAGAGAATAAATATGACCTTCTTCACGTACGATGGATGCGATCATAAGGCCATGATTACTGCCAAGATTGCGACTAACAAAAGGAGATTGAATCAACCATGGAGATTTAGAAAAAGGAGAAGGCTGCCTCCAGCTTGGAGACATCAGGTTAGGAGAACCCTCACCGCTGGTTGGCGTGCTAGTGCTACTATTTGAATCTCTGGGGCTTGAAATAGAAGCTGGACTGGTATTGGAGTACTGATCATCTTCTTGCTTAGGAAAGGTTTCGGAATGATCATTGTGCAAAAGAGCACCGAATTTTTGTCGATTAACACCACGTTTGCTGTCTACAACAACCATGGGGTTGTCTTTCTCTTCCTCTCTCGTACAAGGACTCAAATCAACAAAGTAAAAAAATGAAAAACTCCGTTTCGCTATTGGGATTCAACACCAGAGAGAGAGAGAGAGAGAGCTGGAGAAGGAAATTACTGCTGATGGATTAGAGAAGAAAAGAGAAGTCATGGAGGTGAAGAACTGTGAAGGGGTAAGGGTGTATTATATATTACCAAGGATTGAACAGTAGGTTGGTAATCTGAATGTCTAATGCCGCAACACGTGGCATACTGGAAATACATACCGGACGTAACCATTCAAACCGGGAAACTGGGTGTGCCGGTTATAGGAAAACTGAATCAAGAGATTCCATTGCTTTCAACAACAAAAAGTAAAAATTCCCAATTTTATCACCAATTCACCTTTTAAACTTGATAAAAATATATTAATTCACCGTAATTTTGTATTATTCAAATTTCAAGGTTCATTTAACTCTAAATTCGCATATCATGATACATAAATTAACTTTATTTAAATTTTTATTAATTTAACATATTTTTATAATATAAAGTTGTTTTTTTTATTTTGAGTTGGAATTAAATATACTGATAAATTAACCACCATAAAAAAAACAACAACAATAACCAAAACTTATGAGCTCTACCGAATAGAAGTAAAGACACGAAACCCTTACATTTCAAAAGAACTTTTGAAAGGCAAAGTTAAAAGTCAACTAGTTGGTTAACCACGTGTCTTTTTCTTAATCACTATGCTGATTAATAACAAAAATTATTTTTTATATGAGAGATTTTCAATTGAAACACTGAAACTATAAATTTTATCTTTTCTTTTAAATATTAACTTATTATTGTCTCATCATTTGATGGAGTATATTATCGTAAACTATACGCACCATTGTATAAGTTCTCCTTGCATTTAATACAAAAACACTAGTCACCTTACAACTTCACGCGCGCCATTCCTTACACCTGCGATTGGTAGAAGATCGCGACATTTGACTGAACATAAGCTACTCTGTTGCCACGTGGTTTACTAGATTCTCTACTGGCTTTGGTTCACCGACACGTGTACATTCAGTTATACAACTATAAATATTTCACGACATAGCTTTTTAAAGCAACATGAAAATATCTATCTCAATCATATGCATATAACGCCTCCGATTAGATTTAATTAAATTCAATTTAATCATTAAAAAATCTTTTTTATTTTATTTACTAAAATTAATGATTAATTATCTTGATAATTATTATTTATTTTATCAGTGATATTTGTATAATATTAGATGTTAAGAATAAATTATTTATATATTAATTTAAAATTAAAATACTTAAAAATGATAATGTTTGCATGAATTATTCAATTTAAAATATAAAAATTTAAAACCTAATAAAAGTAAATTTCATGAAATACTTTATCAACTTATAAATATTATTATACGTTAGATATTATCAAATAATATAAAATAAAAATATTTTAATTAAATTAAAGATATTTAAAATATGATTTTTTGAAAGAAGACATTTAAAATATGATTTAAAATATAATATATTAATTCAAATTATTACAAATAATGTCTCAATAGGCGACTATCAAATGCTATTATAATTTAATTTAATCAAATTGTTGTTAAATTTATATTTTATCAATAATTGTTTAAACTAAAATCATATAGCTAAAGATGAAAGGAAACACTTGGTGAGCAAAGTGGAATTACCGAGTTATAAGGAAAACGTTGGATAATGCTTGTATTTTGCCGTAAAGTACAAATATTGAAGTCAATCTCATCATATGGGTTATGCTTTGTTTGCCATATAATAATTCTAATATTGGAATTTGGATCACACAAATTTCAACTTACATCCTAATCCAATTTTAATTATATAATAATAATAATAATAATAATAATAATAATAATAATAATAATAATAATAATAATAATAATAAATATCATACTAAATAATAAATTTTGTGAAAACCCTAACAAATAAATTATTTTTCCTATTAGGATTTGTTTAGTAAAATCGTTAAAAATAGCTAGTAGGCGATGATAGTTATTATGTTTAGTTATTAATTCATTAATTTAAATGTTTGATAAATTTATACTTTAATTGTTAATTTTTTCCTTAATTGGAATTGTATGTAAGATTGATCGTCCCGATAAATCAAAATTTAATAAACATACTAAAAGATCAAATAATTCTTATAAAATTAATTTGATACAAATTGTAGTAAGTAGAAATAAAATTACAAAGTAGATGTAATATAAATAATATGCAGTAGAAATGATAAAAGAATTTATTGAAATAGATTTACTACTTCTATTACATATTTTATTAAAAATTTGAAATAACTATAAACTTTACATATGAAATAATATGATTGAAAAAATAATTTTATACAGAAATATTTAGTAGTGATATGCTAAAGCATACATAATTAAAATATATATAATTTTAATTTACCAATTATATTTTATATCTTTAATACACGTGAAACATGAACATACATAAATTCATTTTAATTTTATATTGAAATATTAATTCAATAAATAAGGTTTCATGAATTAAATTTTTAAATCTTTTGATAAAGATTTTGATACTGCATAAAAGAATTATTCAACGTATTAAATGAATTTTATATTTCTAATACTATAAATTGATCATGAAATTGATTCATCTATATTCATCATGTCCACAAATTATTAGTTTTCTAAATTAATAGACAATCAAATTATCATTATCAAATTACCATTGTTATTATGTATATGAAATTTATAATTTATAATTAAATTGATAATATTATATGAAATAATGGATAAGCTTTTTCCACAACAATTTAGTGAAGAAATATTAAGGTATGGATATTGACATCAGGATTACTGAAAACAGACTTTATGAGGTGCAAGATTTAATATTAGGATAAAAAATGTTATGATTAAATATCAATTGAGTAAAGTTCATATAAAATATAATTAATAAATTTGTATTGAATTTTAATTTATTTATTATATATTAAAAGAAAGATTAACATAATTTTATATTAATTGATTTTTTAAATGCATGTAAATCTGAATTTCGGATCAAGTTTATTTGAAAATTTTTAATGCATTTGTTTTATAATAGAGTTTTTATTTCAAAAACATTGTGAAAAGGGTTAAAAGAACTGGAAAAGGTTGACATAAATCTGGTGTGTCGTTAGCCAATAATATAATCTTGAAATGTCAAGACTTATCATTAGCAACCATGGCGGACACTTGTCTCTTCTTTTATTACTAACTTATATTAGCAGAAGTTGGAAAAATATCTACTAATAATAATACTTTATAAGATATAAACCATTTTTGTTCTTGCTACAACTTTAATAATAATTTTTAAGATAATTCTAAAAGAATTTGGTTTTCTGTAGTTGTAATCGTGATTCATGAATAATAATGCATTATGCTGAATTATTGAGATCAAATCATGTTAATAATGGATAAATTTTTAAAAAAAATTGGATAATTTGTTCTGTAATAGTATAATAATTTAGTGTTAAATATATATTAAATCTTAAGAAATTAAAATATTTTTTGAATAAAAATTTGAAAGTGTTAGATTTAATTAAAAAAAGATGCAACAAAATGCCACTCTTGTTTTGAATTTACACTTCATTATTATAATCCTGTCAGTTGATCATCGGACATGCC
Source organism: Dalechampia spathulata (assembly GCA_948192965.1). NCBI lineage: Eukaryota > Viridiplantae > Streptophyta > Magnoliopsida > Malpighiales > Euphorbiaceae > Dalechampia > Dalechampia spathulata. Next base: position 5,181 of record CANYBF010335617.1, read on the forward strand.
ACTTATCGCCAATACACACCATAATCTTTTATTCAATGCAACAAGCAAAGAGAATTCCTTTTAAAGGAATGCATATTTTATTATGTATAATATAATAAGTTTCTTCTTTTTTTGATAAAATAATAATGCGTATGGCATCATTGAGATGGGCTGATTATATTAAATAGTTTTGGGGTTTCGTCTGCTTAGCTTCAGACACGTTACATGAATTACAGGTGAACGGATAATGGTATTACAAGTAATGTAATCTTAGGATATAATTAAAGAAATGAAGATTACATAAGCAGAAAAGATGCGATAAAGAAGTGGGTAAGCAAGCACCAAGCAGCACATGGTATTCGGCTTTGACAATATAATGTAAAGGTGGCAAATCTCTGTTGATTTTTCAGATTTTGATTCCATAGTTGCCTATTTCTATAATATTACTTTTGTTTGCATGATTTGTTAAAATATAACCTATGTCTCGTCATTAAAGTAACATCCATTACTTATTTCAATTGCAAGAAACTCTAAACGTTGAATTTTCTAATATTATCTTCTATTATATAATTTATTGATTATAATCCATACAAGAGTGAATATGAAATCGTAAGTTTTTAAATAGTGAAAAGAGTCTAAGGTTTTTATTATGTAATTATTTGCAAAACGAACCAATAACTTATAGACAGAAACTTAATCAAAAAAACTCATAAAAATTATAACAAAAGTGAGTTTTTGTATGCTAATTGCAACCATACTCCTATTAATTTTGATTGATGAATCATATCAATTCATGAGTATATAAATTTAGTATTGATTTTATTATAATTCAAAATTTTAATTATGTAAAAAATTTGAATTTGTATCTAATCTAAATTTAACATCAATAATTTAATACAATATCTATGACATGATTAATTTATGTATTACATGAATTAATTCAATACATTTAATATAATTATTCCTTAAAAATAGAATCAAAATATCATAATTTTAAGATAAATTAATGGATCAAACTTGAAACAACATAATCAGATATAATCAAATCTATTAAAATATTATTTAAATCAATTTAATAGATTAATTCATAATAAAATACAATTTTTATTATATTATTAGTAAATTAACATAGATCTAATTATAAATAATTTAAATTTATATTTTTATATGATATTAATGTGATTTAATTCTGCTAAGAATATATATCATTTCAGATATTATATTTTGCTGCAATTTGAAATTAAGATTGTTAATAGACGGAATAAGATTGGCTTTGGTGAAGAGATAATACGTGTAAATAATATTATCACAAAAGGCAACAGGCCAGAATTTAACATCAACAAACAAACAAGAAAAGCTTACATAGATTAGATTATTATCTCTTTTAAGAAACCAAATGGTTTAATTCTCATGGACATTCTGTTAACTCTTCAGTCTCTCTAGCAAAACCAAAGCAAGAGGCACAAAATCAGAGTTGTATTATTGCAAAATAAAGAGCTACTGCGTATGGTAGAGACTCGCATATAAGATCCAAAAGTAAAGGGTTTGCATTTGGAAGTTTGTATATTTTTGTCTGATACAATCATCTGTCCATTTCTCATACCAGTAGCCTGCTAAGTGGCTGTAATTCACATTCATCCATACTTTCATCTCCTCTAATTCATCAATGTTATTATCGTAAAAATTTCATAAAATTTTTGTTATCATCGTATAAATTATTTGATTAATAACGTACAAATAAAGTAAAATTATGTAATATAAAAATTACATAGCATAGATATTTTTAAATTAATATATTTTTTTTTCTGATATATTTTAAATATTGATATTTTTCAAGAATCTTAAATTAGATATTAAAAGTTCTATAAAATAATTTCTAGATTTTTAAATTTATTTTATCTATTTTAAAAATCTTCTATCACTTTTATTTCAAATTATGGAATGTTATTAAACAATGTAAAATGTCAATATACAGTCATTAATAACAAGTAAATTAAGGATCTTAAATATAAGTTACATCTATACATTAATTGAAAACAAACCTTAAAACATATAAAAGAATGAAATATTGGATGCTAAAGATTGTTGATTTATCTATATTGAAGATCAAATGTATTTCTTTTAATTTATATCATAGACTACTACATATAAATGTGTAGCAATTTGATAACTGATTTTTGTTGAGAAAAGAATTTACTATATATATTTAAATTGAATTATATAGTAGTGTTTTCTCAACCTATGTGGATGCTTTTTTTATATATAAATATCATATATTTTGTGTTTATATGATTAAAGTAATTAATTTTGTTAAAGTTCAATGTATTAGATAATTTTTTATTAGATATTAACTATTGTTAAATATATTAATCTTTAATTTTTAATACTCTATAAGATAGAATAAATCTTTCTTTTTTTTTTTTTTGGCTCTCCTGAATCTCTTCAAATTTTCATTGATGTCAGTGACTTAAATATCTATAAGTTTTTTCATTCTCCAATGATCAATTATGTTCTTGTGATCAAAGAGACTCTAGAATTTCCAAAAAGAGTGGACTAGACCAGACATCCACTTCGCTATATGATAATGCCCTACACTTGGCCTTTCCTTTCCTTTGCTATATGCTAATGCCCTACACTTGGCCTTTCCTTTCCTTTCCTTTCTTCTTCTTCTTCTTCTTCTTCTTCTGATTTTAATATTTTTTTTCCAATTAAAAGTTGTATAGGATAACACAATACAGTCGAGAAATATGAGGCATTATTTGCTCAGTAAAAATCATGCAATGTCGACAGTGGTTGTTAGTGCTATCCACATGGCTCATTTTCCTGGTATATTCATGGACCTTCAACTCTAGTTGAAGTAAACAACACGATGTACGAGATTAGGGGCCAGTATAAATTTTAAAAGATAATACCTGCAACCTAAAATATGTAATGGATGAATTTCATTCGGTTTAATTTTATTAAAAAAACTTTAATCTTAATCGATTTTTTTGTTCTAAATAACCTTAATCCAACCAATTATATATATATATGTATATATTAGTAAAGTTAATATTAATTATTTTATCATTAAATTATAATTAAATAATTAAATATTTATATGAGCTAAATATATTATAAAATTAAAAAATAATTATTAGTGAAAATTAATACCATTTAAAACTTTATCATTCATATATATTATAAAAATTACAAAGAATTAAATCCAAATATTAAAACAAAAGTAGTTGTGTTAATTTTATTTATTTAAATTTGATTTTGTTAAATTTTATTCATCTAATTATAATTGCAGATTTTAGATTTGATTTATTTTTACATAAATTTTAATTAATTTAATTTAATTTAATTGAATAAACCTGATATTAACTCTTAAAAGATGAAAGATAATATAGTCAAATCAAACCTCTCGTCTTCCTTTTTTGGTTAATAAAAAATTTCCTCTAATTAACTATTCACATTATTTAATGACAATAGATAATTAATTTTCAGATTATATGTAATATTATGGTATGTTTAGTATTGGGTTTGTTTGGATAAACTTGAAAAGATTTAACATAGCGGGGATGTGTTGGTGAGTAGTGTTAATCATGGATTTGACCTTAATTAAAGGGTCTTTGGATCTTACTAGGATCTGTTTACGTGTCAGTTGCTCACAAACTGCATGCATTTTAGGGTTCTGTTTATGGTATAAAACTTATTATTATTGTTGTTGTCGGAATTATTTCAAACTTTCCATCGTATATGTTTCTTGGTATGGATTCAACTTCTCGATTTTTAAATATAAAAATCTACCCAAATTTTAGTTTAATTTTGAATTTCGCTCCCATTCTGCGTATAACATTATATGTATTTAATCATTTAAGATGATTTAATTATTAATTCCTTTTAATTTGTTAAAGTAAGGATTGTTTAATGTTTAAATTTAGATTTTGTTATCTGTTTGAAATTTATTATAATTTATAATAAAAAGACTATCCTTATTATTATTATTATTATTATATAATTCATCAGGTATATATTTTGATTAACAAAAATAGTAACAAGTACATGGTGCTTGGTTTTATAATAATCTTAGTTATAAGATTCTTACATTGGATTGAAATTCAATATATCATTATCATCATGCATCTTATTTCATTGTTTTCTTCTATCCCTTTTTCATTCAAAATGTAAGCAAAATAAATTACTCAAAAATCATTAATTTAAGTTTAATTTTTTTAATTTTTGTCATTTAACTTTTATTTGATTTTGTTTCAAATTTTTTTTATTTTATTATCCTCTCATTTTTAATTTCCTTCTTTTTCGATCCATTTCTTTTCAAAACTTTGCCTCTCATCTCTCACAGTCATATGTTATTTTTCTGATATTTTAAAAATATTTATTTACTTCATTTTTTTTTATGTAGTATGAGAAATACAATTAAACTTTTATATTTATATCAAATCTATTTTTCTAGATAAGATTGGTTTTATTAGGCGAGATCCATGTAATTTTATATATACAAATTTATGTACAGTTGTAAATAAATATATATAGTTATATGTATATATCACTATAACAAAAATTTTAAGTCTAAGTTGGTATATCTCTTATTAATAATGTTATATAATATTATATTTATGTTAATGATTTTATTATTTTATTGTTACTTTTGTTACTGCATTATATAATATAATTTGATAAATATCTACTAATATATATCATATAATATAAGGTTTTTTATAAAAATATAAAAATATTTTGAAAAATTACAAAAATACAAAAATATGATTTTTTTTAAAAATACAAAATTAAAAAAAAGTATTTTCAAAAATATTTTTTAAAAAATTTATAAAAAATAATATCATATATATAACATACTTAATATATCATTTTAATATATATTAGATATTTCACACATACATTTTAAAATTTTGATATCAAAATTCTAAATTATAATTTTTAATATTAATTTAAAATATCATATCTTATATATTTTAATTATTTTTAATTTTAAAATATGTTTTTATAAGAGATAATGTATTATATATTAAAAAATATAAAAACTAAAAAATATAAAAGATGAAAAATTGATATTTTTAAAAATAAAATAGTTACAAGAATAATTTTAAAAAATTAAAAAAATATTTTTACAAATACTTTAGACGTATTTTCATAAAAATAAAAATTCTTTTCCAAAATTATGTATTTATATAATTAACCCTATTATATGATATATATATATATATATATATATATATATATTAAATTTCATAATATATGGATCCTTTGAAAAATTAAATAATAAAAGTATTACAAAACAAACAATAAATTTTAAAATAATAAAATATATTATTTATTCAAAATTTTTTTATATTTATGAGGTTTTGAAGTTTATTGTTTTATTTAATTTTTTCCTATTTTGTATTTTATATTGTATTGCGTTGACTGAGGCTGTCAGATTCTACCGGGTGATGATAATAATAATAATAGTAATTTTCGAAAAAAATGACCATGATTTTGGATAAGTGACAGGATTTTATTTTTATTTCAAATTTTTTACATTTTAATGAAAGCTGAAAGTTGAGGATTTTTAAGATTTTTTTTTTTTTGGGTTGAATACATCCGAAAAGATTAATAATTTTATTATATATTTATATATTTATTTTTTCAAATAGGACGAGAAAAGTAATTATAAAATTATTTTTCTAACTTTTAATAAAATTATTTTTTTATTTTCAAAAAAAAAATTTTTTAGATATAAGACATATTTTATTCTTATAAAAATATATTTTGAGATTAATAATAATTAAAATATAAAAAATATATTATAATAAACTAATATTAAAAATTTACAATTTAGATTTTTGATTTCAAATATCCAAAATATACCTTATAAATACTTAACATATACTTAAATTATATCTTTTTCATATATAATATATTTATTAAAAATATATAATACTATTTTCTATGAATTTTAAAAAAATTATATTTTTGAAAATAATTTTTTCATTTTCATATTTTCCTAAGAAAGAAACATTTTTTCATATTTTCATAATGTTTAAAAGTTTTTCTGTATTTTTTTTTGGCAAAAAGCCCTAATATCCCAGAACCAAACTAGAGCCCATTAGTTAATCAGACCAATAAACGGGCTGTGGTTTTTCAGCAAATCTCATAAATACCCTTAAAATTAGGATAATTATTTAAAAAAATATATTTTTACAAAAATTGTTATAAAAATATCGAATTATTTAAAAAAACATTTGTAAAATTTGACAGTGCTTTTTTTTATTTTCATTTATATCGAATTTTAATTTGCATTAAACCTAAATTACAAACCTTCGTGGACTTTACATAAACTTTAATAAGTCATGACATGTACAAATTTTATAATATTTTTTAATTATTATTTAAAAAACCCATGAAAATTATTATAGCAATACTCAAATGATTTTTCTTATTTTTTAGCATGATATGTTGTCATGAAATATATATTATTATAAATATGTAGGAATCTAATATTTTATAAAATATTATTATTAGAATGATGCTTTTAATTTAAGGAATTAAAAATTAAATTCTTTTGATTTAATTTTGTAAGTAGAAAACCCTTTCCACTTCATCATATTAATTAATAAAATTTCAAAACTACTAAATAATAATTCTAAGTAGTTTATTATTTTGTAATTCTTTTCTAAATAGAATAAGAATATATAACTTTTTTTTGCCTCGTCATTGACACTATATACATAGACATCATGTCAAACTTGTGCCAGTGAGGTATCAAGAAAAGGGCTAAATGTTAATTTATCAACAAAAGAGAGGCATTTGTTCAAAACAGAAAGAGGAGAGTTGTTAGGATGCATTTTATATGTAATTTATGTTAATATTTTATTTAGTTTTCTAGATAAATTTTTTAAAATTAATTTATTTGCATTGGTTTTTGGATTTTATTGATTGGATGAGTAATAGATAAGGAATGATTTTTTATGATTTTAGCCAATTTTACTAAGAGGTAAGGCTTGCTACCATAAGTTATGAGCAATTGATAGGGCAAAGTTGGATATTTGAATCATTCATGTGAATATCAGTTTAAAATTTATATTTTTGATGTGAAGATTAAATTTCAAATACTTAGAAAGATAAAGATTATTATCTTGATTTATTTTATTTTCATTAATTTAGTTTAGTTATTTTTAAGATAAAAGGGAGGTTTGTTCCCTTTATGAATATTAATCTTTCCATTCTTTTAAAACCATTTCTTCATTATTTTTCTTTGTGTGTTCTAACATAATGAAAGTTTCAAGATTTTGGATATGATATCTAAGTGTGTAGAATTTCTTAATTGTTTTGTTATTTGTTTTGATCTTATAAATTTCATTTATTTATAGTTGTTGTGTTTGTTGTACATTTACTTAAATTATAAATTATCATATAAATTATTAGATTTATAATTATATTTCTAATTTGTAATTGATGATAATTTAAGATATTATTATTGCTAGTACGAGTTTATGGAAAAATAGCATATGACCTAAGACGTAACTTCATTTTTACTTGCTAGATTTAATAATTGTCATTGGTGAAGAGGAGAGTTGGAACATGGGAGCTTGTGGAAGCTACAGCTAAATTGCCTTTAAAGCCCAGTCTTGCTTCTACAGTTGCTGGTATTATGGAGATGAACACCACCGAGTATATGATTTTTGAAGTCCTCAAAGAGTTGTAATGCTCTGAAACCATTTGTTAAGAATGGAAGAGTGTAACATGTGAAATATTTTCTTAATAGTGAAAAGAGGTCAAAAGAGAATGGATATTCCATTGATCAACGTCTACTTTACATAACAAGTATGACATTGACAACGAATTAGATTTCCAAAATTACAACCAAATCCACAAAACTGTCAAAATATATACATATAAAAAAACATTACAAAGTCTCAGCTATCTCAATATAACTTGCACTGTGTCTCTGCCTTTTAATATTAGGCTATTACGCATGAAAGAAATAAAATAATAGATTGGGTTTAATATATAGCTATTTATTTCAAACATTCTATCATGTTAAAATTTTTTTATAGCATCTACGATAATAAACAAATTATTTATTTATTTTTTTGAATTATTAATTTATGTACAGACGATTTCAAAAAATATCAATTCAAATACACGTGGCAATCGAGGAATTATTAAAACCTAATATAAGATGAAACATGGCCCTCAATTTGACCGTACATTTTAGTATAGATTCATTAGATACTTTTTAATTATTTAATTATGAAGTCTAAGATTAGCTTAAACGTGGCACTTAATTTGAATTTAGACATTTTCTTGATTAATTATATTCATTTAAAAAATATGTAGGTTGGATTATCAAAAATATTTTGAATAATTATACCTCCAACTTAATTATAAAAATTACATAGCATGCATATTATTATTATTCTATTTATTTATTTTAAATTATATATTTTGAAATTTATGATAATATTTGATGAATAAAGTGTTTCAAATTTATAAAGTGATAATTTAACCAATTAATAATACTTACTCAATCCTACAGTTTCAATTTCTTTTTAGATATAGTTTCATTTTATTTTTTAAATGATATTTAATGAAATATAAATATCATTGTTTAAACATACAAATTTATATAATTAATATAAAATTTTAAAAATAAAATAAAATGATAAAAGTTTAGGGCGTGGAGTGTTCTTTTGTAAAACGATTATCTTTTTTTTGTTTTTTTTTTGTTTATATTACAGTTATTTGCATACGGGCTAAGATAGGAACATAAAACTGTACACGTGGAGCTTCATTATATAAAGATCTCAATCAGTGTGAGATACCGACAAGCAGCGGTTGAATCTAGTTGTCAAGCAATTATTAGCTGCATCGGTACTATCGTATCATCGACAACTCCTGCTTAATAATTAATTGTGGTACTGGTTTTTCTGCAACTAAATTTTGAGTTTTGAATGTAAACAAGAAGAAAGAAAGAAAGAAAGAAAGAAAGAAACTTGGAGGAAACTAAACATGGGAAAGAAGAGTTACATAGCAATGAGGACAGATCAAGCAACAAGCGATTTGATTGCTTCTGATTTTAAAGATTTAAAGATTGCTGCTAAGAAGTTGGCAAACCATGCAATCAAGCTTGGTGGGTTAGGATTTGCTGCTTCTTTTCTTGAATGGATCGCTTCTTTTGCTGCCATGTAATTTCTTTTATTTACTTCCCTTCCTCTCCCTCTCTCTCTCTCTTTCTCCGTATAGAAATATATGTTCATATTTGAATGTTGACTTGTGAACTTTTCTTTTCTATTTATGATTATGAAGTTCTGTTCAAGTTTATGAGTTAATTTTGTCTCTTTGCGTACTATCATCCAATGTCTTATTATTCATCCAGTCGGATTTCAGGCTAAAGATTTTCTTATCTTATCTTGTCTTTTTTTTTTTTTGATGTTTCGGTTGAACTGCTAGTTTTACATAAATCTTGTTGTCATTGTTGCAGTTACTTGTTGATCTTGGATCGAACAAACTGGAGGACAAACATTCTTACTGGTTTATTAATCCCTTACATATTCTTCTGTCTTCCTTCAATTTTGTTCAGTTTTTTTAGGTAAATATTCAGCCTCCAGGTTGCAGTATGTGTTTTTCAATGATCTTATCCTTGGCATCACGTCCCTCGCTATTAAATTTTTCGTTTAAGCAGGGGTGACGTTGGAAAATGGATTGCTTTTATTGCTGTTATATTGCGCCTTTTCTTTCCGAATAAATTTCCAGGTATAATCATTGCCGTGGTTTCAGCCTGGATTCGTTTTCTTTACCGTATTTCAATAATTTCCCACCAACTTGGAAAAGTACTTTTTCCAAGCTTTGCTTCATTGAATTTTTCAGCATCTCCTTGGAGCTTGAAACGAAGTCTCTACTTTACTGAACAACTGACGGGTCTTGTATTGCAGATTGGCTGGAAATGCCAGCAGCTCTGATTTTACTGATAGTGGTGGCTCCAGGTTTGTTTGCAAGCACATTAAGGGGTAACTGGATTGGTGTGGCAATCTGCCTTGCCATTGCTTGTTACTTGCTTCAGGAGCATATTCGAGCATCAGGCGGATTCCGAAACTCTTTTACTAAAGCACATGGCATATCAAACACTGTTGGCATAATCGTTCTGTTTGTTTATCCTGCCTGGGCTTTGTTAACTGATATCCTGTAGGCTGTCGCAGACCTCAGCAAATATTTATACTCCATGCCTAGATTGTCAGATTTGTTGAATCTTTCTATGTAATATAAGAAGTTGAGACCTGAAAAATTCGTTGTCATGTTATTTTGGACGGACACTGTAATCCAGTCCTGTATCTTATTGCTGTACACAATGTGTTTGGTGAATCTTTGGAAGATTGTTGCACCAGTTTTACCTCTTTAAGAAAATTTGTCAGGTTTAAATGCCAAATACGATGGTGTTTATGTAAATTAAAGCTCTTTTTTTTCCTTTTTTTTTTTGGGTTAATATCTTGACATTTTTACATCCCTGAAATGAAGCCCCAAACAAGTAAAGGTAGTCGAGTGTCCATGATGCTAATACCAAGTTTCCTGGAAATGAAAAATTGAAAGTTTCTATGTGTCTTATGAACGTGTTCTTCGTTGCTTTGGTCAGTTTTTTCCCACTCCTGAAGAGAACTGACAAACTTGTCAGGAGGCCGTGAAACTGTACATTTTTGTATTGGGTAACAAGTCCTGCCAATGTTCAGTATCCTTTATGCTGCCAGAAAATCATATCATGTACTCATGATTGAACCAGATTCTATAACCAGGGTAATCTCAACACAGTTCAATAGCAACAGGAATATGTAGCAATATTATAAATATATCACCAACGCTTGAAGGGTTTAATACATTCCTCGAATCAGTAATTCAAGTAAGCTTGTCGATTCCTGAACATTGAGATTGTCCGACAAGCTATTGCTGATCATATTTCGTAAAGATATTTCCTCCACATGAGCTTTTTCCTCGCAGAAACTCCTCTTATGCTTTCATTCCCTTTGCTTCACTATACAGTTGATCAATACACTCCTGCATAATTGATTGTCCGAGTTAGTAAGCCCCAAATAATATCACATTTGTCGAGTATTACACATGAAAATGGTTGGATTGGATGAGATATTGAGCTATACCTTGTAATGTTTGAGTAATTGTGGCCTCTTCAGCTTGAATGTTGGAGTTATCAGATCTCTCTCCATGTCAAATGGATGTGGTTCCAAATGAACTGCCTTCAGCATTTCAAAGCCCCGAAGCTGCTTCGCAAATTTCAGGCATTAGTTGACGAGACGAAACCTGGTATGCACATCAGGAAAATGGAACAAATAAAAGAAGCAACAACATACTTCGTGTTTCTTGGCAGTGCTATTGAGCTCATCTAAAATATATTTCCTAGCCTTCGGATTCTTGCACAAAGATTTATAATCATTAGTCAAATTATGGTTTGCAGCCCAATCTTCAATTGCCTGTCTCTCAGGAACTACTACAGCTACAAGGAATGATTCGAAACTGTTGCCGTAGATCCAAATCTGCACACCAGGCAAGAAGTTAAAGCAGCTGCTAGATGATAATCAGCAAGTTGATGATTTCTGTTTTGGCTTACCGAAGCTATAAGAGGGCATCGGGAATATGTGTTTTCAAGATTCTCCACAGCTACATATTCACCTTGTGACAGCTTGAATATGTTCTTCTTCCTGTCAATGATCTTCATTGCTCCATTTGGTTGCAATTCTCCAATGTCACCTGAAAAATATCCAAAATCATATCCAAGGTGCACGAAACTTGTTACGTCTTGATGTCAAAGCTCAATGCATACTTTCTTTTTTACCTGTATGGAACCACCCATCATCAGAGAGGACTTCTGCAGTTAGATCTTCTCGCTTGTGATAACCAGAGAACAAAGTATTTCCCCTGAGGCAAATCTCGCCTCGTGGAATGCTTGATAGGGCGTCATATCCCATGTCCGGTACCGATTCGAGCCTCACTTCAATTGTTGTCATGGGAACTCCAACAGTTCCAACCATAGGAAACACATCAGCTATGGATGTTAAACAACCTCCACAACTTTCTGTCAGGCCTTAGGAATCATCATAAAAAAAATGCATAAATTTCATCATTGAGATTGTGAAGATAAAACTATTAAAATTGCTGCCAAGCTATCTGCAACAGAAGAATCTTTTTTCTTTTTCTTTGGCATACCATATCCTTGTGATAAAGTAGAGCCGAAGGTGACTCTCAGAAACTCCTCCACATGCCTAGGCAAAGGTGCAGCACCGGATAACATAATCCGAACTCGACCCCCCAGAATTTGTTTTGTCTGTCAGAAATGACAGAATTTAGATTGACATGCAGAAAGCATTTTCAGAAAGGACATGAAAGTTCACAGTCCAACCTTTTCAAAGACAAGTCTGTCTAAAATCGGTGCTGCCTGGGCTTGTGGCAATCCTTTCTCCAGATTTCCTAGCTTGCTGTCAGCAGAATTCTTATTATTGTGTACTCATCAGGACATGAGGAATGACAAGTGAAGTAATTAACATTGCAACTTACTAGCTATATGCAAAATCAAATAGTTTCTTCCTTAAAGCTCCTGCAGATGAAATTTTATGCATTGTTCCTTCACGAACAAGGTAACTGATTATGTATGATACTGAAGAATGTAGTTGTGTGATTGAAAATGGAAAATCTTATACCGGTATATATGCGGTCGTAGACTCTGGGAACCCCGCTGAAGATAGTAGGTTTCAATTCCTGAGCATCCTCGATCATGAACCTGACATCCTTCAAGTAAAAAAGCAAGAGGTAATTCATTATATAAAATCCGGAAGGAGAAAATTTAATAAGATAACTGAAAATTAATAAATAAGATCGTTACCCCTCGCCAAAATCCTATAGAAGCACCTTTGTAAATGCAATAAGTCTCCATTATTTGATCATAAACATGGGCTAAAGGAAGGAAAGAGAAGTACGAATCCTCTTCTGTGGCCTGCAATTCATGAAAGAAAACCGTGTGTGCATTTTGACGAAAATATCGACTTCTTTCCTTGGTGGGGAATCCTGAAAAACTGAATAATACCCCAATTGTTCAGGTGTTTACCACTTTATCTGTAAGAAGTAGTAGATGATCGACGGACAATACTTCGGCCATTAGGGCTCCATTGGTGAGAATAACTCCTTTTGGTTCTCCTGTTGTTCCACTCGTGTACATGATTGTGCAGATATCTGTCTTTTGTTTAGAAGGTAATTCACAATCCAAATTTCCCTGTCAGAGGCCAGATATCGAGGTAAGATTCTTATATCTAGTCTGGTTTTAATTGCCGATACATAGGAACATTAATAATCAGATGGAACTAAAGGCAAAATGATCGATCATGATATTGGAAGTAAACAACCATTTTCACAAGTCTTACCATCTGAAGAAATTCCTCCCATGAAAAGCAGGATGCACCCTGTTCCTCAGCTTCCTTCTTTTGCATGGCAGAAACATTTCCAAAGCTAACAATAGCTGAAGGAAATAAAATAAAAATAGTACTTTCAACTAATAGCGAGAAGTATCTTTTCTCAGACTGTTCAAGGAACAGATGAATCATTGGTCTCTTCACTTACTTTTCAAATATGATGAACATTTCGGAAGGCAGGATAGGATCTGCAAAGTATATCCAAATTGTGTTACGTAACTTGTATGAAAATGGTTAAGAAAATCAAAATTTATAGTATGATAACTTACAGAAGAGAGCTTGCTTTCTTGAACAAAAGCTAGTGAAACTTGGGCATGACCGATGATGAACTCCACTGCATTAGGACCTGTACAAATCGATGAAAACCAGCATTTTAATATAAGCAAATCAGTTGCTTTCATGAAAGAAAGGAAAAGATGAAAGAAATTCCAGAAAGCACAAGCAGAAATAAGACTAGTTGATTGAGTGAAAGATCTCATGAATACCAAGAGTGTCATACAAGGGTACGTATATAATCGCCTGACTGTTACAAGCCTGGAAAAGAAAAGGATCAAAGTCATGCATCAGAAATGGAGAAATCCAACCTGAATATGATACTATAATAACATAAATACATAATAATGACCTCCATTGCAGTAATCCACTCTGGACAATTGGAGCCATAAATACCGCAACAATCTCCCTGATTAAGAGCGTACAATTCATTGTTAAGATTTTCAAGTGCATTACTTTACTTAATTTTTCAAAACGATTGTCAACTGTTTAGTATCAGAAGTGAAAGAAAAGTAGTGAAATTCTGGACTGACAGGATTGATGCCTCGGTTTCTTATTGCTGAACCTATTCTTATGGCCGTTTCATGAACTCGTTTATAAGTCAGCCATACATAAGGTCCTGCAACCTGGAAAATGTACATCAAAGTCTCATTCAGTGAGTTTCTTCTATGGATGAGAAGGTTTGAACATTGTTTTATGTGTTATGCTAAAATGTTACGAATTTACCTTTGAATCTGTGGCTTCACGTTTTCCTAGCATTCTGTTATTTGGATTCTTGAGCGCAGAATCACTGCATTAACAAATTTAAATAATTGATCAAGGTTATAGTATAACTGGCTCAACAATGATCATTATCATCTAAATTCTTTTTTTGGTAGGTTTTTGGTATCAGGTTCGAGCACTGAAACACCCATATAGAAACCAAGGTTCGAACTCCAATTCTCGGGTCAAGAGACAAGAGCTCCTTGCAACTTTGGTCGTACTCTATCAGAACTAAGCAGATCTATATAATAGAGTCGTTTACACTCAATCTACATTGATAGTTCAACAGATGAAACTGGCTTCAGAGTTTAATCTGATCGCTAAATTCCTAACATACATTTATATACCTCCAATCTAAGAAAAATAAAAAAAAAAACGATGACAGTAGGTTATATTCTTTTGATTTTGACACCAGGAAAAGGAAAGGAACAAAACAAGTGCATTCCTTGGTTTGTTCATAGTTCTTTGAAGCACCATATTCAGGGATCAGAGAGATTAACAGTTTGGAGAAACAATGGCAGAAACTATGCAAACCTGAAAAATTGCCAAGGAGAGTGAAGTTGAGAAGGAACTTGAAGAAGACCATCTTTGGCATAAATGGACCTGAAAACAGGTCCAGCTGATGGTTTTCCATCAGTAGCAGGCCTTGATTCTTCAACCTTAACCAAGTATTCCACAGACATTGTTACAGAAGTGAAATGCAAGAGCAGGGTTTGAAAGATGTTGACAAAATGGGTAGATGAGCAGACTGCTAGGATAATAAATACAGTGAATAGTTGGGATAAGATATGTATTGGAGTGGGGAAGAAGAGAAGAGTGGTAGAGATGGTTGAGGTGGAGAAATAAATTCATGGAAGGTGACTAGCAATGCCTTAGAAAACTAATTAAATATAAATATATGGATATATGAGTCTTCTAATGCAGATACATCAATCTTTTTATGTAATTCTTTTTCTCTGTTTTTATTTATTATATATTAAAATAAAATTATCAGTTCATGTGCGACTCCATGCAAGAAATTTCTGCAACTCGAATACTACAAATTATACTTGTCATTACCAAACAGTGAATAGCCCCTTCAACTTCTTCCCCCAGTAAACCATTTTTTTAAGATCCAACTTGGTCTCGTGATTATTTGGTTTAATATTATTTTTATTGAACTAAAAATCAAAAAAAATGACAATATCAGGGAAGAAAATGAAGAGTGAAATTAGGGAAGAGGAGATTGGTTGGGTACGACAAATGCTATTCAATGCTTTTTACCTGATTTAGAGGTTATTTATTACCTCATTCTCTCTTCTTCTTCTTCACGCTCCATGTTTCCTTTCAACTTCCTCTCTCCCCCACGTATTTATTTCCCTTTCTATTCCAACACATCATTTTACTTTTTAAACATAATTTATCCTCAATCACTGCAACTAAACTAAATCATCTTATCTATAACCTATTCCTTTTTCATCTAACTAAAATTCATCAATTTTTATTATATGATTTCTATATTTATAATTATTTATATATAAAAATATGTATTTAAGTTTAATTATCAATGCAAAATCATTAATTTTGTAATATGTTATAGTTTTACTTATAATTTTTTTATTTTTTAAAAAACACAAGTAATGTATTTTATAATTAATATTTATTTATCTCTATAAGAAATGATTAATTTCATTTAAATTTGTAGTAAATAGAAAAAATATAAATTTAACTTGAACTTCATTCAACAATAAATAAGTTGAATTCAAGTTAAAGAAAATATAAAAATTTATATAAAATTATTTAAAGTAGTTTTATATGATTTAGTATAATAATTTTAGAAGAATATAAGATAACCAAGGTAAAATATAATAATATTAAGTGAAATGCACTTTTAATAATAATATATCAAATTGTTTCAGAAAAATCATAATTAAGATAGAATATTATAAAATCATGCATAATGTTATTACATACTTAAAAATTTTAAAAAATTGTGTTAAATATAAATGGGATAAATTACATAAATAAAATTTTTTATTTTGTAATAATATATAAGCTTTTTGAAGGTTTGCAAAAATAACAATTTTTTTGAATTGTTTAATAATAAATTTTTACTTTAAATAAATTTAAAATAAATTTTTTTACATACTAAAGCAAACTTATACAAAAATTTTAGAGCATAGGTTAGTAATTAACATAAAATAATATTATTTTGATTATTGATATTAAATAACATTATTAATAGTTTGATTTTTTGATCAATTTGATTGTTCAATATCTCTAATTAAATTTAAATTTGAAAATTGAAAAATACACCATTACAATCAAGTCAAACCAAAGAAATAAAAAAAAATTGAACTAAAATTATCTAATATCATCTGTTTGACTTGTTTTTCAATTTTTGATAATCTTACTTATCATACTGATATCCTTCTAAATCATAATAATCTGTATTTATCAAATGATAAATATTTAATATAAAATTCAATGATGCATAAAAGTTATAGCAACAATGAAAAAAATATAAACATGAAACTAGTTATATTAAGAATGAACATTTGCATTATAATACGTACTTCTAAGTAATCATAATAAATTCATATCATATGTGAGCAAATATACAAATATATCATATAAAAGTTTCAACCACCATAATTTAGCTTTTCATAATTCATAATAATAAGTTTTTATCAATGTTTATTGTTAAATCATAAATATATCATGTTTGTGGTATGAATAACATGTTTGCATACCTATACCTATGCATTTAGTGAATGTACATAAGTATGAATACTCTACAAGGTAGACATTTATACTGATAATATATTTATATTCATCAACTCATTGTTCTTCTAGCACTTGTAATATCCACATAATTGCCAAAGAACACATCCTTATAACCCCTCTCGTATTTAGCCGTTGCTTTCCTTATACATTGTGCAAGATTAGTAGCCAATTAGTTTCCAACACTCAACTCTAACAATGTAAGTTTATTTTCTTACAACCATGTTGTATTTCCAAGCAAGGTTAGCTAAAGTTTTGCATATATAAACACATGTCTCATATCAAATTTTATCAATTTAAGTATATTCCCAAGGTTATCAATTTTCAGGATTATATGGTCTAAATACATTGACTAATTGTGTATTTCATTGTCTCCAGCATCCATCCTTACTAGATCCATCATTTCCACCGCATTAATGTTATCTTCCATTAACAACACTATGCCATCAACATGCATGTGCATTTGTAACTTTTTCTGCCATCTTTATACCCCTGACACACACATCATCTTATGAAATTTCCTTCAATTAACTAACTATTCATTCAATGGATTTTTATACATCAATATGTAGTTTCAAGATTTCATTCAATGTGTGAATCGGTGCGACAACCCCTCTATTTGTTTGTTAATCACATATCAAGTTGAATTGGGTTTTATGCGTTTACTTACTTCCCAATAATTTAGCAATATCACATGAGTTACTCTTCTACCTCATGTATAAGCACATGACAATACCAAATCACATTTATCTAAGCATGCATTAGTTTGTTTTCTTCTTACTGTCAAATTATCCTTATAATGCATGCATGCATCCATCCATCCATCCATCTCCCTGGTTATAACAACTTATATTAATGAGTTACAATGCATCCATCCTTCTTATGGACACATATATGTAGAACATATATAACAACTGCATATATATTCTTATCCAAGATTAGTTTCATTCCATCAAATATCCGTTAGTTAACTAGTTCAATAGTTTCCTTAATTATCATGAATCTCTTTAAAAACTTAACAACACCCAAGTACTTGACTATTTAAGAATTTAGAAGATCTTATGGCCACATCATTCAATCAAATATTTCCACAACCTCGCGCCATTCAACACTATTCTTTCCTACCCAGAATGTCAATAAAATGATTATTAATATTATTCAACAATCACTATATATACATGTATGATTTGTTAAATCCTTTGGACACTCACTATTTTTTTCCTTTTTAAAATCTTTATTCGAATTTCGTTCAAATCAATTAGTCCAAAAACTTAAGTCATCATCCCTTAGTAACATCTTCTGATTCCATTTATAATTTAATTAACTATTTATTAAATCCCAACTTATACTCACATATATATATATATATATTAATCCCTTAATATTTTTAAACAATAACCCCTAAGTATTAATATTGTTAGATAAACTCAAACATAAGAACACGATTCAATAAGATTATGATCATAAATCTAAGAGAGTGGGTGTAGCAATTGGGTATAAGATTGAGATTGTGATGATAACATGAAAACTTTTAAATATGATATTGATGTCATGGGAAGCTCAATGATTGGAATGATTCAGAGTGGAGTTATCTTTGTCTATTTCCTTTCCTTTTCTTTTCCTTTTTTCAGGAAATATCCGACTTATTTTCGATTATTGAATATATTATTTGATCGGAAGTTATGTTTGTTATATCCTTTATTTCTTGATGTGGGCATTGGGTCATTTTCTTTGGTAGCTTTCATTGTTGTTATGGAAAATTTGGTCAGCATTCTGGTCTAGTTCTACTTTGGATTGTAATCTTCTCTCTCTGTTATTTTCTTATTAATTATTATATGATTAATTTTAATTATACTATTAAATAGTTGATAATAGTTAATTCATCGATAATAATTATTGCATATTAAACTAGAAAATCTACATACAAGTAATAGTTTTTGTTTGTATTTTATAATATAATAAATAAAAATTATATTATAATATTTTGAAAAAATATATGCAACAGAGATAAATTGAAAGTTAAATATGCATTTTGAAGTAGGGAAAGAATCATTAACTGATAAAGACTAATTATATAAAATGATAATTAATATGATTTTAGTGATTGTGAGTTATCCAATATATTTAATGATGTCCACATTTCATATTTTATTTAACTTTTATTAATTATTAAAGTTAAAAATAAAATTATTTCAGTTCAAATTTATTATAAATCACAAAAAATTTGCCGTGGTTAAAAGTTTAGTATTTAAAATGAAAGAAATAGTATGTGTCATTACAGTTTTATAGTAAGAGATGGTTAAAATTCATTACAAATTTTGTAATGTTTAAGATGAAATTTTTGCTGTTATAAATCTATTATTAATACATATTTATAATAATTTTATAATAGATTTATTTTTATTATAGTGACGAAAATAAATATATAATTACGAACAAATCTTTATCTATAATTTAAAAATTAAATTTCTAAAATTCTATGTAATCAGCCTAATAAAATATACCTAATAAGTCAGTTAACATTAACAAATCTTAAAGAAGAAATATGGGATGAAATACAATACAAAAATAAAAGAAACGATTAGAGTTTATTTAGAAAATTATTTTTTATATTGATAGAATCTATTTTGTAAAAATTTAAATTTATTAATTATTGTATATATATATATATATTAATTTTAATTAAATATGATAATAAATGAGAGGCTGACAAGTAAGTATAATTAATGACTTTGGCTGCCGACGGAACTGAAAAAACTTGGCATATTAAGCCATAATTAAACCTTCGACCATTAGACTCAAATGGGGTTGAGCTGTTTTACACTTTTTCTTCAATAATACAAGGAAAAGGTAACACTGGTCTAAACCCAATTTCTTTATTACCATTATTATTATTATTATTATTATTATTATTATTAACTTAGGAAGAAAACATCCACCACTAATGCTCCTTTTCCTTTCCCACTAACAAGGCAGTCAATCAACTCATCACACTTGGCACCTCCATAACCTCCCTTTTAGATGCCCTACTTTTCCTTCTTCGTTTTTGCTTTTAGGATTATTGTATAAAGTAATTTCCAAATATTAAACAACATAGCCATAATTAGAAAATCAATAAAATTATATATGAATTAACATTTTTTTTACAAAATTAATAATTTTTCAATTTTCTCTTACAATTTTATTATACTAAATTTACGCACTATTTTTACGAGTGCTTTTCAATAATATTAAAATAATATTTAATATTAATAATACTATAATTTTCAAAATATTT
>CANYBF010335640.1:0-17938 GCA_948192965.1 Dalechampia spathulata
GAAGGCTCGGGTTTAATTTCTCGGTTCATTTTAATCACTCAATCGAGCTGGTAAAATGGATTGGGTGGCGACTCCATAGCATTTCTCGACGCGATCTCTCTAGGTCCTGCAGGTTAACCATGGTTTAAAATCACTCGGGAGCAAGCACCACGGCATCTAACGCCGAACAGCGTACAGTACTCCCACGTCCGGGGCGTGCTACTCCTCACACACTGCAGTCCGATTATCCACCTTGGACTATATCTTGCATCTATCCAATCACGGAATAGCGACGGTCTACAGTACTTCGGCAACTAGTGATGAAAGCAAGTTCGTGTTCCCGAGGTGTTGAATTGAGACCAAGGTACTAACTCACCCACAATAACACGGTTATTTAGGGATAAAATGCAAAGTTATAATGTATACAATACAATTAATCGATTAACATGATAAAATTAATATGAAAATCATACATTAATATTGAGCACTCATGTTATACTCTTATATTGAATTTTATCATATTAATTGATCAATTGTTCCTACACATGCATTTTACAGTCATTCAATTACCATACATATACATTCCACCAAACCATCATAACCAATAATATAACCATACATAGTAAATAATAAGTAGAATGGGGTTGAAAGAAAATAGGGGTACAAACCAGATTACATACATAAATATAATTGATGGGGAATTTAAAATCAAATACATAACATAATCTCAATAACTATGCATATATTAAATCTCTCTTTTTAATTTTTATATCATATTTTCTATTCAATTTACAATATTAATTACATTTGTAGTTAATTAATGAATCATTTCATATTTCATACATTAATGCATTAACTATTATATTTTATTATTGACATTATAATACTAATTCACTTATTTTTTATTTATTTTTTCAAACACTATATGTGATTCACATATTTAATTCACATTTTTTATTTTTACAAACACTTAATACTAATTTACAAACATATTGTTTTAGATATGTAAAACATATCTGTCATTATATTAATTATTTAAAACATATCATTTTAATTATAATTTTCATACAAATTATTTTTGCTAAATTTAAAAGTTGTTAAATTCTTCATAATTTTGCCAATCGTCCAAACTATGAAATCTCTACAATCTTTTCTCAGTATATTCCTGTAATTTACAGAATATAAACAACTCATCATCATAAATAATTAAAACAAATTCTTACTAGCTAAAAATAACTTTTATCTTTCAAATCAACACCATAAAAAATACAATGAAAATTATAATTTAGTTTTAATTTTTTCCTAACTTTACTAATTTATCCTAAAAATACAAATTTCAAAGTATTTCACAATTAATTTACTTTTTCCTACAAATAATTAATTTACTTTTTCCCTCAAATAATTAATTTACTTTTTCCCACAAAATTTTCTTTTTTTCCATATTTCACTTCATTTCAATTTAAATCTACTAATCAAAAATTATAATAATCCTAAATAAATACTAATTATACAACAAAACAATAAACTCACATATATTAACAAATAACACATATTAAACATAATAATTAAAAAAATCACTTTCTACCTTTTGACTTATGAAAATAGAAATTATTTTTTTTGGTTTTGTTTGTTGTTATATTTTTTACTACTTCGTGCAGGGGAAGGAGCTGGAGCTGGAGCTGGAGTTGGAGTTGGAGTTGGAGCTGCTGCTGGGAAACGAGCTAGAGCTGGAGCTACTGTCGTGGAAGACAAACAGGACAACCGACGGAGTGAGAAGGAAAACAAACGAAATGGAAGGGGGTTTAGGATTTGTCTAGATTGAAGGAGGAAGAACCAAGAATGAAGGGGAAGGAGCTGCTGGAGATGGAGTTACTGCCGTGTCGTGGGAGGAGAAAACAAATGGGACAAAGGAAGGAAAACAAAGGACAGGAGAAAAAGAGGGGAGCAAGTGGGTGGGGTAAATGTCTGGCCGCCTATCATAATGGCGACCAGGATGCTTGCTCAAATTGAGGGATGACACATGGTGCACGAGGCTTAACATGCAGGGATTTCGTCTGACGCACTGAGACATGGCAACTGACAAATGCAGAAGGGGTAGGGGAGGGCAGTCTGGCCGCCGGTCAAACCGGCGTCCACATTACGTGTCTCGCCAACTCACCATTCTTGTCCCCGTGTCTACATGCATGTTCCCCACCTGTTGATTCGGATGTCACGTCGTACGGCCGCTGGTTTGACCGGTAGACAAATTGAAAATCACCTGAAGATCGTAATTTTTTTGATTTCTATCTCAAAACAGTAATATTTCTTTTTTTTCTTCAATAAATATGAAAAATGCCCCAAAGGCCATGTGAGTATAAGAAGTTCACAAAGAAACAGTCAGAATATATGATGACCTATTAAGACGTCATTTTGACGTGTGTGTGAAAAGTTTCCTATCAAATCTTTTACTTTCATTACATGTTCATATTAATTTTTTTTACCATCATATCAGATAAAAACTTATGTTATTAAATTTATTATTTTAATAATTCAATATATTTGTAATTATTTGATTTTTATAAAAAATGATATTTAATGGTAACCACACAAATGTTGTTACCATTCAAAATAATTTATATAAAAATTAATATTTTATGATAACCTCGAATGTCTTAGTATTTTAACTTTATTTTAATTTTATTATATTTTATTTAATTAACATTATTCAATTACATTATATTTTATATTATATCTATAATATACAATTATTTATTTATTTTTAATATAAAAATTCAAAAGTAATATAAATAAATATAGTTTTTTCATAATATTAAATTAAATGTACATATATAATATAGAAATTATATTTTAATTTAAATATAAAATTATTTTTATTCATAAATATAATAAAATATAAATTTTAAATTATTTTCATTGATCTTTTAATTAATTTTTTTATCCTTGATACATTTAAAAAATATATAAAAAAAATATTTTACTTATCATTAATAATATTTTACTTTTCACAATGAAAGGGAAGTATTTTATACAATATTTAATTTAAAATTATTACTTTTCACAATGAAAGGAAAGTATTTTATACAATATTTAATTTAAAATAGAATTCATGTTTACTGATAATAATTTAAATGCAATAAAATTAGTATTTTGAACTTTCATAGTGTAGGTCAATTTATTAATCACAATAGTTAGTATTTTATTTATTTGATATAAAATAACAAATTATTAATAAATTTACATTAATAATAATAATAATTATTATTATTACTACTAATTATTTCATTATATTTTGAATCTACAACAATAAATGTAATAGAATTATTAATATAAATATTTAATATAATTTATTAGTAAATGTTGGATATTTAATTTAATTTAATTATATGTAATCTGTATTATACATATACAATATGAATATATTTAAAATTTAGAATTAATCAATAGTATTATTTAATTTAATTTAATTTAGCTAAAGTAAAATTTAGTATTTAATTTAAAATAAAAGTCACACATATACGTAGGTAATTTAGATGAAAATAATATTGATGTTAAAATTGAATTGTTTTAGGCAAAAAATAATATTTACATTTAGATAGGAGTTGTTTTGGATAAAATTAATATTTATATGAAAATAAGTTTTATATTATATTTTTAGAGGAATGATAGTTTTATATTTTTGCTTATTTCTTCTGCTTGTCTCTATGAATAATTAGCAATAGTAGTTATTATTATTATTATTAGATTTTAAATTCATTAATAAAATAAGGTAGCTTATTTGTATGTTAAAAATTAATATAAATTATAATGATTATATATGAATATATTATATGGTTGTTATTGAGAGACTTGACTTAAAATTAACCAAACAAAACATATGAATGTAGTTTTGCTACTTGGCTAGATTAGAATTGGAGTATGTGAATGGCTCAAAAGAAAAGAATTAATGTGTTTGAATAAGTTATGTTATCTAAAATGATTTGTTTTTAACCATAAAAAAGAGGTGGTTTATTGGTCATTATCCTCCACCAAAGCAAGCTTGAGTGACACAGCTAAACTAAACAAATTAACATCTAAATTCTATTAATCAAAATATGTTTTATATTTTCTAAAATTCTATTCGAGATATATAATATTCTTAATATATGTTTTATATTTAATTATCATGTAATTTATATTTCATATGTATAAACACATATATAAATTTGACTATATTAATACAGTAGTAATAATTATAATAGAGACTGATGAAAAATCCGTAGAAAAAAGTAAACTAATTGGGGCAAAACCACAATTATTGAATCTTTAGAGACATGTAGAGATTTAATGTAATACGCAAACAAAAAAGTTTCACCAAATATAAAAAAAATTGAGATATTATCCGGAAAACCAAAAAAAAAACACCAATAATTTTAATTTTAATTTTAATTTTTTTCATTTATATAACCTATTTTTATAATATAAAATTTTATTTCAATTCAAATTTAGTATTATCAATAAATTTAAATTTTCTTAATTTACTTATCGATTAATAAAATATTATTATATTAAACAAACGATAAGTTGATAGTTTCAATGAATTTAGTATGCATGACGAAATCATAAGTTTTTCTTGCCAGTTAGCCCCTTGAATTTGTCTATGTGAGCAATTTAGCATCTTTAACTTGTCAATTTTCATGAATTTACCCTTTTATTCCATTCAATTTGATTTTAAATCGGAGTTAAATACCTAGATATTATTTATATTTTATTAAAAATTCATGATTAAGTCATACTGTTTAACCTAATAACGCAACTATATAAGGTAGAGGAAAGGGATGGCCTCCTCACAATATTCATTTCCACGATAAACCCTAATTGAAGGATAGAAAGGGTAAACAGTTTCGTCATAACCAGCCCCTAACAGCAATTTCAAAACCAAACTTACCAAATTCTACTTTACCTAATCTACCAAGAGTACTTGTGGTAGCCTTGGCTAATTTACTTTGCTCATGCTTTCACTTTTTTTCTTTCCCTCCCTTCATATGGAATTAGGCTTAACACAATCTCACTTCATCATCAAAATCCAGATTTAATGGATTCATCGTCTTTTCCATGAGCTTCCCTCCCAACTGATGCAGAGCAAGTGTTCGAATTATTTTTCCGAGTTTCCAAGTGGGAGATGGGAAACAGATCTGGTGCCTGGCGAACGGAATGAAAATGTTTGATCAAGCCATTACGGCATCGGAGAATCACTGTTGCTTAAGCCTTGTTTTAGCACCCGATCCAAGTATGAAAGTTTTTCCAACAGCGAAAAAGGCTGCTGGCCCATGATTTAAATGACACATCTGATTCGAGTACTAAGGAAGTTTTGCATCAAGTGATTCATTATGGAAAAGATGATAAATCTCTATACGATCTGCTGTATTTTGTGTTGAAGTGATTATCCATAGGTTTTGAATTCTCTTTTTGAAGAGGGAGGAGAAAGCATGAGCAAGGTAAATTAGCCAATTCTATGATTAGTACTCTTGGTAGATTGGGTGAAGTAGAACTTGCTAAGTTTGTTTTTGAAATTGCTCTTAATACTGGTTATGAAAAAACTGTTTATCTTTTCTCTGCTTTAATTAGTGTTTATGGTAGTAATGAATATTGCTTTAATTAGTGCTTCTGATAGAAATGAATATTGTCATGAAGCTTGGTGTCTTAATTTCTGTGGCGAAAAATGGTTCGACACTTAGAAATGGGTTTACTTGGAATGCTTCTATGGACTACAATAGGATGGATTTAGCTTTAGTTCGATTCTTGCTGGTGGTTGGCTGCAAAGGTTTTTTTTTTTTCAGTGAATGGTGATTACAGCGGTCCATAAGGCCGATATTGTCGCTTCTAATCCTATAATTGGTGATGGCACCAAGTTGCAAGTTAAATATTTGTTTTGGATTACAGAATAATTGAATAATGGAGTAATAGAGATTCGTGGGCAGCTCACTCCAGAGAAAGCTCATAAAGCAAAATGGATCAGGGAGACCAGAAATTTGGGTAGTCTTCGAAAAGATGCATGATGAAATCGAACCGGATTGTGTGACATTTTCTGCCATTTTGAATGTATTGTTGTGCTTTTATTAACTATATTTTTATGGATGTATTTGCTAATTGATTAAAATTAGTTTATAAATGTTTGGTGCTTATTAGTTGATTTCAATTTACTAGTAACAAATTTAATCACTTATATAATCCATAAATACTTGGATATGTTTGTTTTATTGTAATTATATTAAAATTTATATAATATTGAATTGTGCAATAAAAAAATGATTTTATTTAGTGACAAATATTTTGATAAGATTAAACATTAACAATAGATAGTGATTATTAACTTTCATTTCTTTCTTTTATTTACCTTTCATTTCTTTCTTCTGCCAAACATTTCTTTTTATTATTATTCTTGCTTTCATTTAATTTTTGTTTTTTTTTTAATTTCTGGAAGCAATATTGGTTGTTATATGTTTTTATTTTATCAAATTTGATTTTACCGGATAAAACTTGTATAATTATATATATATAGATAAATATAATAGAAATAAATAAATATATATATAGTTGGGCAGGTGAATATTTATGTAAATATATATAATTCAGCAAAAATTTGAACCTACTTTGATATTTTACTTGTAAATCATGTACAAATTCATATTATAGATAATTTTATTATTTTGTTGATATTTCTATTACTATATTATATATGATTCTTTCCATAGGTTTTTTTATATATGATATATTTTGATTGATAAATTTATTTATTTATTATATATATTTAAATATCATAATATTTATAAGATTTCACAATATCAAAATTTATAAAAAAAATTACAAATATAAATAATAAATTTTTAAAATAAAAATTGCATTATTTGTTTAGAATCTATTTTATTTTAAAGTTTGATATTTTATTTATTAGTTTTTTTAAATTATGATGGTAAATGAATAAATTAGTATAATAGTCATTAGGATTTTTATTTATATCATATAGAAGAATATATTTGATATTTTAAAATTAGGCTTTAACTGAAAATTTTGTAATATTTTCATATATTTATTTTCCAACATAGTAATTATCTCATAATTGTATATTCAACTCAATTTGTGTTGGATTGTGGGTGGACTGTAGCTGATGGGCTCTACTTTCATTCTTAAATAAGTCAATGGCTTATACTAAAATATCTCCAATGCAGATCTCAACTCTTCAAGTTTCATGACACACACTCAACATTGATTGGTTTTTCCAATTTATTTGGCTAAAACAACCAAAAGAATGATTAATATAAACAGACACAAATTATTGATACTTCTTGAAGAATAATAGCAAAATACGTTATTCAGGTCTTCTTGTGGCTCCCAAAGGGCAAATTGCCAAATTCATCTCTATCACTCATCCTTGGCTTTTGACTCCTATCTCTCCATCTTTAGCCTGCTTCAATGGCTGAACCAAGCTCACTACATGCAAAGATGAAGTCATTGATGCCTGAGAGAAGCAAGCTGCATATAGCCATGACTATCTTTCAACTTGGATATGCAGGAAATCATGTGTTTTTGAGGGCTGCACTTAACATGGGTATTAGCAAGTTTGTTTTTCCTGTTTATAGGAATATCATTGCCTTGCTTATGATGGCTCCATTTGCTTATTTCGTTGAGAAGTATGTCAGTTTTAAGCTTTATCTGAATTGGGTTTCTTAGTTTCAATTCTAAGATTCAATTATTCTGAGTTTCTTGATGCAGGAAAGATAGGCCAGATCTTACCATTTCTTTCCTGATGAAATTCTTTATCCTTGGATTTATAGGGTATGCCAAGCTTTTGATGATGAAACTAGAATTGATTTTTCTTTCTTTTCAAGTGTTTCTGAAATGAGAAATGTTTCTCATGGCAGAATTGCATCAAATCAGATATTTTACTTATTAGGATTGGATAACACATCGCCAACTTTTGCTTCAGCTTCAGAAAATGCTGTCCCTGCGGTGACCTTCATCTTGGCAACCTTGCTCAGGCAAGTCTAGAATTGGTTAATTTTCTGTTAAAGTGACAAAGGACATGGAAACATTAAGGTGTTTTTTTTTTTTTGGCTTTTTTCTTCCAGATTGGAGCAAGTCCATTTTAACAGGAAAGATGGAGTTGCTAAGGTATTTGGGACTCTAATTTCCTTCATTGGAGCTTCAGTCATCACCTTGTACAATGGACCATCAATTTATCGGCCAAATTCAACTTTAAACCAATCAGATATATGGTTTTCATTAGGAGATGCTGATCGGAAGAATTGGACATTGGGTTGTGTTGCTTCCTTTGGACATTGCTTGTGCTGGTCCAGCTGGATTGTGCTACAAGCAATATTCCTGAAGAAATACCCTGCTCCATTTTCTGTTTATTCATATACTTGCTTTTTTGGCATCCTGCAACTTTCTGCAGTCGCATCTTACGTGGAAAGAGATCTCCAAACCTGGCAGGTTCACTCTAATGGTGAACTCTTTAGCCTTTTTTACGCGGTTAGTTTTAGTTCGCTAATACACATTGATTTTACATCTTTGCAACTGGAAGAATGAAATCAAGGTAGAACATAACGATGGATGCAGGGAATTGTTGTTTCGGGGATTGGGTTTGCAATACAGATATGGGTGATACAAAGGGGAGGTCCAGTATTCGTTTCAGGCTACCTTCCTCTTCAAACTATGCTTGTAGCTATAATGGCCTCGATTGCTTTAGGCGAAGGGTTCTACTTAGGAGGGTGAGATGCATTTAAATTCCGCCATAAACAAGTGATCTTCATTTTCCACTTCTTGTTGTTTAATACTGTTGTCTAAATTCAACTGGCAGAATTATTGGAGCTTCACTGATTATAGCTGGCCTTTATTTGGTGGTTTGGGGGAAGAGTGAAGAAAATAAGCTTGTCATGATAGAAGAAGTTGCTTGTGTTAACAATACGGCAAGCTGTTCAAGCAGATCTTCTATGGCGCAACCATTACTTCCTGAATTCAGGGGATGAAACATTTTCAGAGGATCTCCAAGATGAACTCAAAACCAACGAATAGAAAGGGTGACTGTAGATTGAACTCATCTATGCTTGGTCCCGACTTTTGGGATTTATGTACTTTTTTTTTTTTCTGAAGTGTTATGATTATAATCCAAGGGGGTGAAGCTTCCAAGTTCAAAGAGAAATTAAACATTTTGTTTACAACTCTAAACACCGATAAGATTAGAACACTAGATAAATTTAGCCTTGAAAAAAACCTTAACAGAAGAATCCTAATAAGGAAAAGGAAAAAAAAGAAGGCTCTTAAGCCATGTTATTAGGGGAACTTCGCTCTTCATGTGGATACCAATAGCGGTTGTAAATCCACAAGGCATCAGTTGAAACTGCCACATCATCTTGGTTGCGATGCCAGGTGTAGAAAGCCTGACTTCGATTCTTAATCTCCAAAATTGCATGCCCGAAGCTCGCCTCCCGATATGCAGAGTAACTTGGCTGTGGTTCAGTAAAGCTGCAAGCAGAAATTGCAAGTTTGGTATGTTGATCAGTACCGAAAAATTTGGCAGAGTGATGAAGGTTTTGAGGAGCCTACCGGTTGGAGAGACCTTCAATGTTTCCACCATCTCCAATAGTTATGTAAATTGGTGCTGAAGGGTCCTTGATCGGTTCACTCAGTCCATTTACTATGTTATACCTCACATTTGATATTCGCTCCTGCAACATACATCATATTAACAACTCAAGTAAATTGGAGTCGCCTTTGTTAGTTGAGCAGAGACTTACTGATCGTTCGTATGCATGGACATGACCAGCAAACACGATATCGACTTTATTTTGGACAAACCATGGCTCGAACATAACTCTCATGCTTTCTCCTTCCATGTAGTGGTAGTCATAGCTATTATACCATGGCGTGTGAAGAAGCACAATTAGCCATGGAGTTTCAGTTCGGTTAACCATTTTGAATTCCTGCTCAAGCCATCTGTACTGTGGAGTGTACTTGCCTGTGCAATTAACAACTTAAGTCTCTGTTTACTGTAAACATTTCAATGACAAAATAATTAACCATACCATATGCTGAGTAAGAAGAAAGGACGATGATGTAAGCAGATGCACGCTTGATGGAATACCAAAGAGGAGAAGTGCTTTGCGATGCCTTGTAAGGAACATGGTATCTATGCAAATAAGGCTTGAAAGGCTTGTCTTCACCCTGGAAAGGAGCATGCAAATCGTCAATCCAGAAACAAGTGAGGGGCGAATGGGAAAAAGGGTAATTACAATTTCAGGAGCGAAATCAAGTTCATGATTGCCAGCAGTCCAAATCCAAGGCTGAAAAGCTGCACTTCTCTCAACAAATCTGCCCCATGTATCCCACCTCACATTGTCATGATGAGGATAATGATCCGCATAAGAAAGATCCCCAAGAAATAACATTGTTTGTGCTTTTTCGTTGGATACGTAATGATCCAATGTGATATTAGAATCAAAAGTTTGTCCCAAGTCACCTGCAATAAACAAATTTGTATATTAAATGTCTACTTTCCCGTTTTCATCACTAGTGAATAACTGCAATTTTCCCTCCTCAATCAATACTTGCCCATGATTCCAAATGTATAAGGGACGTCTGGTCCTACTGGAGGAGGTGTCACAAAGGAGAACCTGCGGGCTGTTTCACCGCTTCCAATCTCATAAAAATACTTGGTGTCGTACTGCATTAATCACAACAATCAAATGAATTTCCACATCAAAAAATCCAAAAAAAAAGAAATCTTTTTTTGTCGAACCTGTAATCCTTTAATTGTGGCATGATGAATGAAGCCAGAATTGTAATTATAGTATCTATAGGTCGACGTTGATGCATGTTTCGTCCTACGTTTATGTTGATCTTTGCATTCCGCCGGCCAATATGTCACCGTATCAGGGAATTTATCCTTTGGTGTAATCCATGATATTATAACGCCTCGGCCTACATGATCCCCTTGCGTTATATGAACCTATTTCAATTTTTTCATCCATCAACACAATTTCCATTCCCGATAAGTTCGGCTCAGTGCAAGTAATAATTACCTGCTCGGGGGCATTTTCACCAGAAGGCTTCGGAAGAAAATGGATCGGCAAGTCGCGTGAAGCTGTAGATTTTCTGGCATACTGACTGGTTATTCCTCCATGACAAGAATTAACAATGCTAAGGAATAGCAGCAAAAAACTGCCTACCATTGTTAAAAGCAAAACAGAGTAAGATTAGAGTGAAATTTGGAGGAGAGAGAGTCTTCAACAATATATTTGTAATTTCAGATTTGAAGATAGGATTTGGTATGAAGAATTGAACTGAAAGATTGTTCTTGTATAACAACTTATCCACATCAAATCATGATTTGGTTTAGGTATATTTTTCAAGTACTTTTTAATTACGGTGGTAAAA
This sequence comes from Dalechampia spathulata, assembly GCA_948192965.1. Lineage (NCBI taxonomy): Eukaryota > Viridiplantae > Streptophyta > Magnoliopsida > Malpighiales > Euphorbiaceae > Dalechampia > Dalechampia spathulata. The sequence goes on from CANYBF010335640.1 coordinate 11,392, forward strand.
CCAACAATAAATTCTCCATGTTCATGTTTGACAAGTAATTGATGTTTTTAAAAATAACTAGATTGCATATTAATATAATTTATTTAATCTATTATTTATTATAATTTCGTATTTTGTTGTTTAAATTGTTTTTATAATTTTGAATTAATATTTATTATTTAAATATTATATACTCGTAGAAAATATTATTTAATATTTTTATTTATGCTTATCAGATATTTTTAAGTATCATTTAAAAATATTTTTTGTAACTTTAATAAATATTTCATATTTTTTAAAAAAATATAAATAATATTTTTATTTATATAATTTAATCATCAAAATTAATTATTATAAATTAAAATTATTACTATTAGATAATTAAAATAAAATAAAATTAATTCTTATAAATTATTTATTACAAATTTAGAATTTTCATTGAAAAAACTAAATCATATGTTAACAATGTGTAATATTTTTTAACTTTAATAAATACTTTATATTTTTAAAAATAATCATCAGTAATATTTTTCTTCATATAATTTTATCATAGAAAACAGTCATTATAAATTGAAAGTATTACTATTATATTATTAAAATAAAATAGAATTAATTTTAACAAATTTAAATTATTTAATAAACTTTTTTTCTTAAAACTAATCATTTCTAATAAATATAATATATTTTTACTAGTTAAAAAATATTAATTAAAAAAATCAAGAGATGTATGCTAAATGAATTTATTTTATGTAGTTTTTATGGTATGAATTTGAAAAAGTTAAATTTTAAGTAATAATGTGTAATACTGTATAATTTTAATAAATACCTCACATTTTTTAAAAAAAATCATAAATAATATTTTTTATTTATATGATTTTATTATAAAAATTAGTTGTTATAAATTAAAATTATTACTATTAGATAATTAAAATAAAATAAAATTAGTTTTTACAAATTATATATTATAAATTTAATATAATTAGTATTTTCTAAACTTTGATAATTTAGTTAATCAAATTATATAAATTCTAAAAAATTATACAATTTCGATTAAAAAACTTAAATCATCTGTTAACAATATGTGATATTCTGTTACTTTAATAAATATCTCATATTTTTAAAAATACTTACAAGTATTATTTTTTCATATAATTTTATTATAGAATTTAGTTGTTATAAATTGAAATAATTACTATTAAATTATTAAAATAAAATAAAATTAATGTTAGTAAATTTAAATTACTTAATAAATTTTTATTCATTTTTCCTCTTAGACTATCATATATTTATTAAAAGAAGTAGGACAAACTGAAAATACAAGTCTAACCCCCTTCCCTTCCTTTCAATTTTATTCAAAGATAAATACTTTTAATTTTATTTATATTTATTAATCATTAATTATTTTATATTTTATATTATATTACTTAAAATTTATATAAATAAATTTTATTTAAGATAAATACTACTAATTTTATTTATATTTCTCAATTACTTATTTTTTATAATTTATATTATATTATCCAATTTTTTATCTAGATAAATTTTATTTAAAGATAAATACTACTAATTTAATTTATATTTATTAATTAATAATTATTTTATATTTTATAAGATATTTATTAAAGTTACAAAATATTCCACATTGTTAAAATATAAATTAATAATTTTATTTTATTTTAATAATTTAATAGTAATTATTTTAATTTTTAAAAACTGAATTATATTATAATATTATATGAAGAAAAATAATACTTCTTATTATTTTTAAAAATATGATGTATTTATTAAAGTTATAAAATATCACATATTATTAATAGATAATTTAACTTTTTTTAATGAGAATCTTATAATTGTTTAGGATTTACATAATTTGATTATCTAAGTTATTAAAATTTTAAAAATATTAATTATATTAAATTTATAATAGATAATTTATAAAACCTAACTTTATTTTATTTTAATTATCTAATAGTAATAATTTTAATTTATAACAACTAATTTTTATAATAAAATTATATAAATAAACAATATTATTTATAATTTTTTTTAAAAATATCAGATATCATTATACTATATTGAAAGAGAGAAGGAGAGTACGTGAAAATATAAGTATACCCTCCCCTTTTCTCCCTTTCAATTTTATTCAGAGATAAATACTTTTTAAAAAAATTTATATAAAAATAAATATTATTTTTTAAAATTTATCAAAAATAAATATAAAAATTAATCTAACTAATATAAATAATAAAATAAATTTTTTAATGTAAATTTGTGTACAAAATAAATTTATTAATTGTAATCAATGAATATTAAAAAAATAGTTTACCCTTCCCTTAAATTTTATTATTTCCTAAAATATTTAATTTATTTTGTACTAATTATTTTATATTTTATATTATGTTATCTTATTTTATCTAAATAAATTTTATTCAAAAATAAATATTGTTAATTTTATTTATATTTATTAATTATTAATTATTTTATATTTTATATTATATTACCTAGTATTTCTCTAAACAAATTTTATTTATAGATAAATACTATTAATTTTATTTATATTTATTAATTACTTATTATTTTATAATTTATATTACATTATCTAATTTTTTATCTAGATAAATTTTATTTAAAGATAAAAGCTAAAGCTAAACGAAGTAGATTGATTGAACATACATTTCTCGAATTTGTAATTAATATTATAAGAGGGAAGAGGAACATGTGAAAATGATGATTTTATTAATTTTTTAAATTTATTACAAATAATTATTTTATTACAAATAATTAGTTTGAAGAAAATAAAAGTTTATTAAATAATCTAAATTTACTAACATTAATTTTATTTTATTTTAATAATTTAATAGTAATTATATTAATTTATAATAACTAAATTATATAATAATATTATATGAAGAAAAATAATATTTATGATTATTCTTTAAAATATGAGATATTTATTAAAGTTACAAAATATCATATTGTTAGATCCAAGATTTTGATGTGTGTGTCACGTGTGAGTCAATTTAAGTTATTTGTCATTTTTAAGTATGATTTTATGAATGGTACGACCGTACCTGTCTTGGTATGGGCGTACCAAACTAGTTTGTTGAATCGTACGGGCATACGATTTACCGTAACAAGTTAATACTATTTGATTGAACTTGGTATGAGCGTACCATTGCTCGCAGGAATTTAGTTTATTAGTAAACCTATTTTGGTACGGGCGTACCATTGGGTGGTACGGTCGTACGGTTGCTCGCAGGAAAATTGCTTGTCAGGAAAAATATTTTGGTACGGGCGTACTAATGACTAGTACGGTCGTACCTCATTTCCCTCTCATTTTTCTAAAGTATCTTTTTAAATCGATATGGGCATACCATGATAGGTACGGTCGTACGTGACTTAGCAGACAGGTTTTAAACCCTTTTGAACGGTTCTTTTTTAGATAGAACATAATATTATCTTTGTCTAATGGCTAGTTTCTCTTGTTCAAGCATTCTTTGAGCGTTCTACTTCATTTGCAAATAAGTTCTGCTTGTTGTATTGTAATTCTAGCTTGAAAACTCTCATTCTATTGTATTCCCACAATCTAAGAATTAGGTTTTGCTATTGTGGGTTGGTGTGTGATTAATGATTAGGCATTAAATTGTAATTGAGAGTTTGTGAGGTTGATTATTGTAAAGGTTTGAGTGTGAGCCTAAAAACACTGGGGTTTAGGATTCATTTATGGAATCTTTTGTTATAATTAGTAGATTCAGGAGGTAGTGCTGAACCATTATAAACGGTCGCACATGTTGCCATTTCTACAGGGATTTCATTTGGTATTAGAGCATTGGTGCTCATTAGTATTAGAAGTAAAATTCTAGAGTAAAAGATCCTATGACAACCAGTGAAAGTCAATCATTTATAAGACCCCCCCTTCTTCGATGGAACTCATTATCCGTATTGGAAGCATCGGATGGAAGTTTTCTTGGACAACGATGGAATTGAATTGTTCAACTTGATGGTGAATGAGTTCTTACCTCCAATAATCACAATTGACGGTGTTGTTTATCTTAAAGCTAAAGAAGATTGGACTAGAGAGGAATTGAAAGCAAACTTTCAGAATAAAAAGGTGATGAATATGTTGTATTGTACTTGTTGACCCTCACTTTTCACCGTCGTATAATTTTGGATCTTTGTTGATTCGGCTAGGATTTAGTCCCCAGTATCGATCCCGATATGCATATAGACCCCTGTGTCTTCCTCTGTGTGTTCTGGTGCGCAGAACATCTCAGGACTGGTGGGACCCACCATGGCGCCTGGCGGGACCCATCATGTATTATGAATATTCTGTGCATGCAGAACACCTTTCCTTATTGCCTACATAAGGCAAATCACTTGAAATGCGAAATATTGCATTTTTGGCCCTGGATACTATTCATCATGAATAGTGCATAGGTGGGGCCCACCAGGCAAAAGCAGGGACTGCAGCCCTTAACAACCTATTATGTGTATTCTGTACTTACAGAATACAATTCCACGTTGCCTTACGCAAGGCGCAAAACTTGGCATCGCAAATGCCATATTCCGGGCCCACCATGCTGTGGGGCCTACTTAGCAATAGCAGGGCCCACTACCCCTATTTCTTATTCTGTGTATTCTGTACTTACAGAATACATTTCACACCTGCCTACGCGTGGTAGGATATACAGAATGCAAAATATTGCATTTTGAATTTAGGTTACTATTCACTATGAATAGTATGCATGCGGGACCCGCCTTCCTCAATTAGCCAATTTTGGGTATTCTGTACTTATAGAATACATTCCGCTGTTGCCTTACACAAGGCATACCCCGTGGCATCCCGAATGCCACATTTCTAGACTCACAACGCCGTGGGGCCCACTAAACGCTAGTGGGGCCCACTTCCCCACTATCATCTGCTTTAATGCGTTCTGAACGCACAGAACACATCCTATCTTCAGCCTCGCTTAAGGCGGAACGCCTGGCATGCTATTTGCCACTTTCCGGCCCCTTTTATGCTGTGGGGCCCATAAGGGTACTATTCATCATGAAGAGTACCCATTTGAGTGTTCTGGACACATAGAATACATTTTCGCTGATATCTATGCGAAAAATGACCTTCTGGCATGTCAAATGCCATTTTGGGCCGAAATTGGATCGCCAACCCTGAATTGGACCCATTAGCCAAAACTCGGTGTTCGGGTCCGAATTTGAGAAAACATATAACTGCAAAGTTTCTCAGAATGTCGATTATACTTCGGTTGACATATGGTGCGCATCCGGTTAAGCCCATATTGAGCGGTGCGCATCGCGATGTGCATAGCGCATCACACTATGCGCACCGCACATTGCATAGTAACTTCATAAAAAGACGTTTGGTCGGGAGCCTTCTCGAGACCAAATTTGGAAAAACTTTCTTCTACAAAGTTATTCCTTACATTAAATAACGCTTGTATGCTTCGGGGCACATCCTGGAAGCGACCACAGTGGGCCCCACGCGTCGGGACAAAAGTGATGTGCTGCGCGCAGCACATTAGCAATGTGTGGCGCACATCACATGATGTGCGCCACACATCACTTTAAATCCGGGCCAAAATTACAAAATTACCACGCCCAAAAATTGCTCTATAAATATAGAGCTAGGGGTCTGAAGAAAGGAGCCCGAAATTTGCTCTGAGAGCAGCCAAACCTCTGCCAAAATTACTCCACAATTAATTAGGCCCCTAATTAATTAAATCTCTTGGATTTAGTGATAAAATTGGTTAGTTTAGGCTCCCTAAACACAGAATCAAGCAAGATCAAGGAAGAAAAGCCACCGGAATAAGGTAAATTTCCCGTTTTCTTCAATCTTCTTCATTCTGTCACTATTCTGTGAGGGATGTGCTGCGCACATCACCTTATGTGCACCACACACAGGCTATGTGTGGCATACATGGGGTCATGTGCTGCGCACATCACCCTAAAAGTTTTCAGAAAAGGCCATTTTTCTCCCGTTTTTCGCCCGATATAACCAATCCAAGGCCATTCAAGGCTTTTCCATGCCTTGGGTGCCTTGGATCTGCCTTAAATCTTGCTGGATCTAAAATAATTTTAACTTTAAAATTGTTTTTACTCGATTCGGACGTAAATCCACAAGCAAAACCCGATTTAGGGTCCGATCTACCTAGATCGGGGCCAGATCTAGGGTTTCTACTGAAAAATTTTCAATTTTCCATCTGTTTTCTCTACCATGTGCGCCACACATATGCCCATGTGTGCCACACACAGTTAATGTGTGGCGCACATTGGCCTATGTGCTGCACACATAGGCTTCGGTTTTCATAGAAAAACCCAATTTTCGCCCGAACCACTTTTGAACCGCTTCGGTTTTGAACTTTCCAGTGACTCCAGTAGCTAGATCGTGCACTTGGGGTTCTGGATCTATCATAAATCATCCAGATCTACTTGATTTTAGCCTTAAAATTAATTACTTCAATTAATTGCTTAATTAATTGTTTGGTTTGATGAACCGGAGGCCGATTCGTGCTCAAAATGAGGTACTTTCTTCATTAAAGTTGCTTGATTT